>WWET01006229.1:22593-40924 GCA_011038615.1 Limnodynastes dumerilii
ATTACGCTTACGGCCGCCGTACTAGCGACGGCGGCCGTAGCTCTGGATCAGGCCCAATGTCTCCTGTAGCTTCAAAGAAAGATTTAATGTACCCCATAGCTAAAAACAAATAGTAAATGTGACCACAAATAGAGTATATACACAAATCATCAAGCTCACAAACTGTGTGCAGCCAAGAATAACCACCGGGGGGAGTCTCAAGTACCCCAGAGAAACAATATGGAAAAATATAATAGTGGTATTCTCAAAGCGCAGACAGATCCACAGGGGAAGTGTCAGATATTCTAAATAACACAATAGTTATTATTAAATAACACAATGGTATTGCACAATCAAATAAACAGCCCTTGTGGTAAAGATTTCTGAAGATATGTGAATGGCTCCTGTGATTTCAATTCCCTCTCAAAGACAATTACAGCCAAGGGGATAAAACACAAGAAAACATTTATTAGTAAAGAATTCAGTAAAAAACTATTTAAAACTGACAGAAGTCCATACCAAGGAAGCGATGGTAAACACAAACAGTGGATTGGTAGCTGCCAGATGGAAATGCCCGGGAATACGGTGCTCCACAACGCGACTGCAAAGTCCTGTGTAGTACTTTGAGAAAGGGCTCAGGGAAGCCCGAAACGCGTAAGTCAGACCAGCCAGCCGTAGTTGTCATCACCCAGGACCTTGCAGTCGCGTTGTGGTGCGTTGTTTTCCCGGGCATCTTTCTCATAGCTAAAGACAATAATAAATGTCCCTTATGTGTTTAATGTAAAAGAAAATGTTCCCTATGCCTCTAGTGTAATTAATGTTTTTCTCCGTGATTACAAAATTATTAATATTTTTTTCTCTTAATACACATTATAAAAAAAAAAATTAAATACAATTTCTGTATCCCTCCAGCTAACGACTCCTGTCATTACTGGGCCCCTATTTATACCCTCTGATGGGAGTGGCATGCTGTCACACCCAGAGCAACACTGCCATGCTCAGATAAAGAGTCTCAGGATATAAATCAGCAAAGTGATGCCGCCAGTTCAATAAGCAGAGTCACCAGATCTCCATACACAAATAACCCTGCACAACCCTGCGAGATCCAAGGACACAATGATGACATTTTGCAATAGTAGTAAAATAGTCATAATAATAAGGCAATTAATGAAATGGGGTGTGGGTCCCTTCTCCGAACTGCCCTATTTCAATAGGGCCGTTCTTAATCAGTCATTGGCTAGGATATCGATTGCTTATGCCATGTGTAAAAAGTACTGTTTCCCTAATTCTAACCCTAACCCTCCCTTACCCGCAGCCTGACCCTAACCATCCTTTTTCCCGCAGCCTGACCCTAACCCTCCTTTCTGTATACCTAACCCCTAAGACTCATCTCTCCACATTCTGGGCCGGATTTTATTTTATTTTAGAAACGCAGATTGCGTAAATGCTGTCTTTCATTGGAAAATTACTGCGCATGCGCAGTATCTCAAGTCGTAAAACACCAGGCGCATATGCAATGCGCTCTGTGCTCTGAATCCAGCCCCTTGACTCTAACCCTCCCTTCCTAAGAGTAAAGGTCTCTGGAGAGATTACTCACCACTCCGGAGCTAGTGGTGGGTGCTGAAGGTGTACTGAAATGCAAATATATATTCTACATAGGGAGCAATATTGTAATTTTAGGTAGAGAATTTAAGCTGCAATCAGTCTTGCTTTGTGTGGCGGTTGCATTGGTGTACAGTCTGGAGGATGCGGTGGGTGTACAGGTGTACAGTCTGGTGGGTGCGGTGGGTGTACAGTCTTGCAGGTGCAGTGGGTGTATGGGTGAACAGTCTGGCACTTGCAGAGGGTGTACAGCAGAAATGAATGGGTGAGTATGGCAATTGGCATAGACACCCATTCATAAAAAAAAATCACAAATGGCTGCAGTTCGAAATACAGACAGCCAAAAAAGAACTTTCAGCTGTCTCTACTTCTAAAATCAGCCGTTCGATCCAGGGAATCTCAACAAATGAAATGACTCCAGTATTTTGTCCTGTTTATTAAAATAAAATTATTTTTCTATGCATGTGTCTTCTATTTGTTAAAAAATATTACTCAAATATTTCAGAAAATATGCAATAGAGACAGACTTTAAACAGGGCAATCATTCATGCAGTTCCTTGCTTTTGTCTTTATAAATATAACTGTTTTCTGTAAAGATAATTTTTTTCTGAAGCACTTAAAAATATAAACACAAAAAGAATGTACTCTGAGAGGTCCATGGTTTATGATTAATCCATGACCTTAGTGCTGTGAGGAAACAATGCTATTTACTGTGCCACTGTGCTTCAATTCTCTTGTCACAGCAGTTACCATCAATTGCAGAGCACAAGTATATTTTTATGATATCTAGATCAAATGACTCATGTCAGTATAAATATTGGCACTGTAGAAGTAATGTGCAGTTGCTTAAAGTATAAGAGATGTCTATGGAACCGATCCAGAGTTTTTGCACAGTAGGAAAAATCCTACCGCAAATCTACTGATCAAACTGCATGCATCCTATCCAGAGTTCTGACATGTGCTATGTATAGAATGTACAGATAATGGGCATCTGTTTGAAATGTGAAATAGAATGTGTATAGGTAGGGGCTGTGATGTATAATTGGAACAACCTATACTAATTTTAAATGGATATTTATTTCTTTTTGCTATAAAATCAAATTAAACCTGTAAAAAATTTAGAACACTGTAAAATGCCTGTGTAGAATGTGCTGGAATATACTGCTATTTAGGTCTGGATTCACAGTTACGTAGTTATCGTTTTATGTACGTTGTTTTAAGAATTCAGCTATTATGCATGCGTAGTAGCTTATTTAAACGGCAAACGGCATAGCACCCATTCATGCACTAGTCAGCCAGACACACCTTAACATAATAAACACACAGAGACATACGGCTGCGTTTAAAATGGGAACATGGTTTATTTAAAGGTATAATTGGGCCGAATTGAATTGATGACTAAAGGCTGTGTCATCCAACAATGAATGGGTGGCCCAAGTAGCAGATGGGGGGTTCAACCCTTGAATTAGCTTATCTTAACTTAACTAAATCATATTAAACCTTGACGCCTGAAATGCAAACGATCATACCCACCAACCCAATCATGATGCACACCCCAGAACCTGGAAGGTGGCATACCTACTGAAAACCACCCGTTAAGGACTGGTTTCCACGCAACTCTCCTGGGTTAGTACTCAACAGACCGGTTGAAATGCCTTAAGTTCTACCGAACTTGCGCCATTACCTTGTTGACCCCCCACTGCTACCGCCAAACCATGCACCGTCTGGATGGAGAAAAAATACATGTTAAAGAAATCACTAAACTTTATGGGAGGGAGGAAGAAATCTTGATGAGCAGGAGAAAGCACCTCCTCTGCATACCCTTATTATCAACTATCTAACCACCCCCATTTCTCTAATCCCCCTAACTCAAAATAAACTACCTCACTAACTTCCTACCCACCTAATTCTAACCACCCCCCTTCCAACTATTAACCTCTGCCCGCCCTGGTGCTAAAATGGGTCCCTGCCTGCCGTTTATGTTTACTGCAGCCCTATGGGGTCTTTGTTCTTATTACTCTATCTACATATCATTTCTATATACGTAGATTGCGTAAGTGCGGTCTTCAGAAATAGAATCTGGCCTGCTACTGTGCCCACAACAGCACTAAACCATCCACATTCTAATTTAAAGAGAGTGGAACATCCCTTTCCACTATATCAGAGCACACGTAAGCCATGGTGCTGATTCAGAGCTGCACTAAAACCTTTTTTTTTAGGTGAAAGTGTAGACCTGAGCAAAACCAGGTTGAACTGTAAGGGAAGGCAAATTTATAATGTGAATGCAAAATTAGAGTTGAGAACTAACATTTCATAGTGCAACTTTAATTTACAGATTAAACATAAAGCTATCCAGTATTTGAGTTCTATGTGTAAGAGTAAAGTATTTTCCCTGCATGCAAATGCTTTAAAATGAATTATCATCCCTTACACTGCAAAATGGTTTAGCCAAGCTGTACACCTCTTTTGCCCCTTACTACTAAATTCTGGATCTTCCCCCGTAAAATACGTAGTTTTTACGTATGTAAGTACTTTAGGCACGGACCAGGAGCCAGGATGTATCTACAGGGAGAAATAAGTGGTGAAGCAGCTTGAAGTAGTGAAGGTGCTTACAAAGGGAGCAGGAACTTTATGTATGACCAAGGTGGTAAACAGAGGTCTCATTTGAATATAAAAGACACTTTGGTCAGGTCGTAGTGAACTTTATAAAGAAACCCTTATAAAGCTGTTGCTTCTCCTCCTGCAGAGACTTAAAAGTTATATTTGTGTTGATGGACTAACATACTTTGTTGCATTTGTAAGGAAATGCATGATTGTAATAGTTACTACCTTTAACATTTGAAATTAACAAATATTTTTATTAAAGTTAATAATGATTATGAAATTACACTGTAAAATATTTCATGGTTTTTTTTCAATGGAGCAACAATGTAAACATATTTAAGATTGGTGTGGTTCGCCACTGAGAATGGCCCTTTTTTGACTGTTCCGTCCCCGCAAGAGTGCAGTATGCGATGATCTGAAGAAAGAATCCCCAGCAGCGATAGGTATTTCCCCAACACCAATCCTTATCCTAGTTCTCACCCTAAACATCCCCACCTATTACCCTAACCCCTTACCCCCTTGCCTGACAGTAATCTTCCCCTTCTCCAATCCATCCCCTCCCTGCTGCCTAACCCTAAATCTCTCCTTCTCCAATCCAGCCTCTCCTCACAGCCTAACCATAAGACTCCCTTCCCTGCAGCCTAACTTAAGTTTCTCTTTCTCTGATCCATCCACTTCCCTCAGCCTAAACCTAAGGCTCCTCTTCTAAGCTTTAACCCCTACACACAGTTTAAACCAAAGGATCCCTTTCTCGCAAAGTCCACTAACCTGTCAGGTCTCATGTCGAGTTCCATTGGGTGCTGCAGCGGGTCTTGCGGCAGATATGGATGTCAGAAAGGTAATGAATGGGTACATTTCTAAGAAAATAGATTTGGAATACATACCCATTCATTAAGAAAAACATTCTAAGTAACATTTTCTAAATAAAGACTGCTGAAAATTAGCTGTCAGCTGTGTGTATTTTAAAAAAATCATTTTCAGAGCAGCAAACGGAACCATTAAGATGTTTACTGTACGTGAAACTGAAAAATAGAACAAGCTTGTTTTCCTTATAATTCTTGCCAGTCGTTAAAAGTGACCATGTCATTGTTGATTTAATGAACAATGGGAACCTGTACAATTGCATGTAATTTACTCCAAAGGTGTAGGCGTAAATGACTGTATGTCAGATTCTTCATGAGGACACTTGTCTCTTTACCCTTCACAATAATCAGGTAACAAAATGTTTACTTTGACCTATCTGTAATTAGAATCCTTTCCTTTTTGATATAGTAAAAGTTACCAAAGATCCTCTTGTATCTTTATCTGACTAGGAAATATGATGTTGCAATAGAAATACTGTAAATGAATACATTACATAACCCTTGATTTACATAACTTTCTGAGTCATGGCCTTTTAAAGGAAGACACATTTTTACTAACCACCAAAAACCACCAAGTTCCACAATTAATGCATCATTTCATTTACATAATGATAGCTACCATAGCACCTTTAACTATCAAAGGTGACTTCAGTCTGCTTGCCCACAAACTGCTCCTATGTCCTTTGCTGTGTGTTTAAAGTTACATTGCTATAGATTGTAATTAACTAATGTTATAAAGGAATATATTTGTAAACTCTTTGTTTTCTGATTTAGCTCTAACTTAAAAAACACTAAAAAAAACATAAGCACCCCTAAGTTAAAAGAAAGATGCTAGGTGATGATTTTTACATGTTTTGTTCTTAGCTATTTTATGAAATCAGTTCTGTAAAGCATGACAATTCCTTCAGGGTACTTATTATTCCATTTATCCTGAGCATACCATAGTGAGACAGTTGTATGAAAGCTCATTTACAGTGTTTTAGCCATGGATAATCAGAGTCCTGCATAATTAAATGCAAAGTCATGCTAGAAAGCAGTAGACTAGAACATTTCATTAAGATTCATCATTGGAACAAAAGCATTTACAGAGATTTAAAGGTTACACAAATTTAGCCCAAACTTATGATAAATGTTATGGAAACAATGTAATTTGCAATGAAAGAAAACCCTGATTCTCTCCAATTAATGTACAATAACAATCATTTATAGTTATACAGTTGCTAACCAGTCTATAACCAAGTGCACATCTTGTGCTAGCTACAATCAACCATGGAATGGCAATGACAAAGATCTCCAATTATGGTATTTTACTTTATTCACAAAGTCTACTGTAGTTCTTATTCATGTCTTCCTAGGTTCAGATGCCTGAAACCTATTTGTAGTTTGTCGTACATATTTCATTCTTATTTTTTTGAGAAACCTTTTGGGAATATGACTTAAACTGCATCAATAAAACCAGTTAAAGCATACTGAGAAAACCATTAGACGCACCATAAACTCATGTTAAACTTTTATTTTTATTGCTCAGACATAAATTACCACCCAGAGTTTGTTCAATATTTTCACATTGATCCTCCAGTGTTGTGAAATAGTCTTGGAAAATCAATGCAGCCTCTTCAAACCCTTTATGTATACTACTTCAGTAATAATAATTTATATTACAGAACATTTCACTACTAGGACCACTTTAATTTTCAGTTTCATACTTTTTCCATGCAGATTTTACAATAGGGACTGCTATGAGCTTTATTTTTTGCCGGTGCGTAAACCAGTCATTCAATTTGTAATCATAATGTAAAATGTTTATTACAAAACATATTGTTTTAGAATTCAATTATATTTAGAAAGTATAACATTTTTATGGATTATTTTTATAGATAGAATCAAAATAAATTAAAGGTTGTTAGAGACAACAGGGGGGAAGATGAGACTTGAGGGAACAGCTGAGAGATGGGTGTGGGTCCCCGCTAAGAATGACCCTATTTCAGTAAGGCTGTTCTATCCCAGTTTCGAACAATAGTTAAGACTAAATACTACCCCAACCCTTCCCCTAATTGTAACCCTAACTCTCCCTTCCCTGCAGCCTGACCCTAACCTTCCCTTCCCTGCAGTCTGATCCTAACCCTCCCTTCTCCCTAGCCTGACCCTAATACTCCATTCTCTATAGCCTATCCCTAAAACCCCCCTCCCCACAACCTGACCCTAACCCTTCCCTTCTCTGGCTCTAACCCTTCCTAAGA
Source organism: Limnodynastes dumerilii (assembly GCA_011038615.1). NCBI lineage: Eukaryota > Metazoa > Chordata > Amphibia > Anura > Limnodynastidae > Limnodynastes > Limnodynastes dumerilii. The sequence continues at coordinate 29,882 of WWET01006229.1, forward strand.
GCCTAACCCTAACCCCTCCATCACTAAAAGTCCCCGGAGAGTTTATTCACTTCTCCAGAGCTGTCAGCGACGGTTCCTGCGGGTCTGAAGCGGGTCCTACAAAAATGGATGGGCGAGTATGCCGATCGGAAAAGGAACTTTTGGCTGTCTCTATTTCTGAAAGCAACCCATTGTAGCGGGTACTGCAACCGTTGAGAGAGTGAAGAGTATGAGAGGAGAGATCTGAATTGGTAACAAAACCCCTTCCACATACTCCACTCACATGTTTACCTGCCCTCCATTTCCCAAATAAAACTCCAATTGTAAGATGATCATGAGAAGGGATGACAAATGCCTCCCAGTAAAATAATCATACCCCTGATTCACAGTTTCATGATTAGGAAATCTGAATTGGTCATACAGGGAAAGGAAGAACTTTTGAAACATAAATGGAAATATAAAGAAAATCTGTCACTTAGAAAATCTGTCTTTGGACAGATTACTTTGCGGCAGTGAGTTGCAGACTACTGTTACTTTTCAGCAGTCAGCTCTCAGAAAAGATGGTCCCCTGCAACTGAATGGTTTTTGAACAGTGTAACAGCAGTAGGTAAATTTTCTTAAACCTAACCATCCCCTTTCCACAGCCTAACCCTAACTTTAACCCTCCTTCTTCTGCATCCTAACGATCCTCGTTCTCCTGCCTAACTTTTACCCTCTCCTAACCCTAACCCTCCACTCCCCACAGCCTAACCCTAACCTTCTCTGTACCACAGACTAACCCTAACTAAAATGGGTGCCTTGTCCAAAATGAACCATTGTACATGGTACCATTCCAGAATGTACTGCAGATTTTCAGTATTATAATGTGATTGGGAATTGAACAGTCAAAATTAAGCATAATTCTTGGAAACTGTATCTTTGTACCGACTACTAAATTCCATAACGCAACAGTGTATGCATTTAAATTTTCAATTATAGACATATTTCATGTTATATTAAGTTAATAAATTAATGTGGTGTCAAATATTTATTAAACATAAACATTCATTATTGGATGTAGTTTTAGTACATTTGTATTGCAAAAGATACATAATAATCTTTTTAACAAAACTGGCAAAAAACACATAAACAGCAAACGGCATTGTGCCCAATCACGCACCAGGCAGTCAGGCTCACCTTAATGAAATAAAGAGACAGACACCAATAGCTGGGTTTAAAAAGGGAACACTGTATTTATTGAATTGGGCCGAATTGTAATTACTTCATTAACCTAAAGATGACTTATAATTAAATCATCTCAGTGAACTAGGTGGCCTAATAGCAGATGGGGGGTTCAGCAATACCATCTTACCAGAGAGGTCTTCCACCTTGACCTCGTCTCCTCTATCCGATCCTCCAGCAAGACACTCGACTCGTCTGAACTAGACCACCCCAGCACCTGGAAGTTGGCCGGATAAAGGACCCAACCGCTAGGGGTGTAGTGTCCTCACAACAAGGGTTGTGCTGCTAGTAGAGCGAATTACCCCCGCTCGTCCCATCGAAATTCCCCCATGCGTCAAACCTTATTTGCTGACCCTCCACTGCTACCGCCACACCATGTTCCGTCTGAAAGAAAAAGGTTAACACAAACAATAACAATCTTATACTTTAAAGGGAGGGAGAGTGAATTCCTCACGCGAGTGCCCTAGTCCCCCATCACTAGACTATTTAACAACTACCTAAACCCTCCCCTAACCTACCTAACTACCTAAACCCTCCCCTAACTAAGACTACCCCCACCCTACTCTATCCCACCCACACCCTAAAGAAAAACCATTAACCCCTGACTGCCGAATAAAGGCACCTGCTTTCTGTTTATGGCCCTGCGGCCCTATGGGGTCCTTGGTTCTTTAACACCTTTAAAATTATCATTTATATCATAAATGTCTGAATAAACTGCTGACATATGTGACATTCAACTGCTGTGTGAAAAATGTAATAAAGTTAAGAAAAATAATAATTTTAATATACTTTCAATGATTAAAAAAAAAGGTCAGTATACTATACTGTTGTGTAGTCTGTGTTCAACTGTGTGCAGAGGATTTCAAGAATATTCTCCTGTGACCAGATTCAGGCCCTGATTCAGAGATTGAAAATAAGAACTTAACGTTACACCTGGGCTAAACCATGTTGATTTCAGGGAAGTCAAATTCCATTTGTTGCAACATTATTATAGTTAAAAGGTTATGTTTCCCAGCTCAAGTCTAATTAGCAGTTTAAAAGTGAAGCTGATCAGGTATCTGTGTGCAATAAGTAAAAGCAAAGCATTCTCCCTGCATGTATAGAATACAATTAACTTGTATTGTGAGCTCACAACTGTACTGCACATGCTCAGTTAAAAAAAAATCACAATGCCTACACCTATTTAACCTGGACTTTTGAACTTTGCATTCTTTATATATACTAAATCTTCACAACATCTGGATACAGTTTTAATGCACAGTATTGAACTGCATATGATACCTTCACCAAAAAGATACTTCTAATTCCAGTTTTGCACATTCAGCAGAAACAGTTAAAGATTACCAGCAGTCTTATTGCTGCAAGCTTTAATGTTTCATAGTGCAGAAATGTTCTCTAACATGCAATTTTTCCTTGCTTAAAAGTATTACAGTCTGTAGCGATTAGGAACTAGATTCATACTTAGGGGTCATTTCCATATGTTAACCTCTGCTGCAAAGGCTAATTGCCTTCGGGCTAAATAAATTAACCCTCAGTTATTCTAACCTCTGCTGCGAAGGCTAGCGTACGGAACTGTTGTTCAACAGCCCTGCATGTAGAAGAGCAGGATACACCCCCCTGATTTTCTATTTGCGGATTGGAGATCCACCACCTGGACCTTAAATATTCTGCACAGAAACCCTTCCATGTAGAATATTGAATTGTACGTAAGGGCTTATCCAAGCCTTGCCCATACAAGGTGGTAATTTTATTAAAAGCCTCAATAAAACACCAACGGCTGTGCATAGGATTAAAAGTGGATTTTGGTCTTAATGAGTATGTTGGATCCATTTTGTCCTCATTCATACAAAGGGATTTTACCGTTGTGGAATTTGCAAGGTATGCAAAACACATACAAGCCAAAACAGCAAAACTACTGAATTTGTGTCTAAAACTACGGGAGAGAAATATTTAATACAACATTTTATCACATGCAATTCGACTGATGTTATTTATCTTATCGAATGTACATGTGGAATCCAATATGTGGGGAGGACAGGCAGACATCTTAAAACTAGATGGACAGAGCACCTCCAAAATATTAAAAAGGGTTTTGAAAAACACACTGTCTCTAACCACTTTAAAACAAATCACCATTGTTCTACCTCTAACATTAAGTATATGATAGGGATAGACAAAGTAACTACACATTGGAGGAAAAACAACCTCATTGAAAAACTTGCAATGACAGAAATGAGGTGGATTTTTGAGTTAGGCACTTTGCACCCTAATGGTTTAAATAGCGATTTTGAGGTTAAGTGGTTTTTATGATGCCTAGCCTGTCTTTTAATTATGTCTTTTATTCATGTTCTTATCTATTTAATTATTTATTCACAATTTTTATATCCGATTTATGTCTTGCATTGTATATTTTCGGATATATATATATATATATTTAATTAGTGACGTTTTTGTAGATAACCAATGAGATGTAAGATCCATCTATATATGCATCAGATTAAGCAGGACAGGTAACCTTGAAAAAGGCTTTTTAGCCGAAACGCGTTGGTTTTAATAACCTGTCTTAATCGTGCCATGTTCTTATCCATTTAATTATTTATTCACAATTTATATACCCGATTTAAGTTTTATATTGTATATTTTCGGATATATATATATTATATTTATAACTTGGTAATTTTTAAAACCAAATTTTTTAGAAATATTATCTCCCTTTGTAGTATACTTATGCAATAGTTAATTAATTTTTTAAATATATTGTCAATGTATTTGGGTTAATGTGCAATTTTATTTAAATTATTTATTGTCTTAATTATGTATAATTTATTTTCCATATCAGAGATATTATTATACAGCCTCATTCATTTACGACTTTGTATATGTATTTAATTAGTGACGTTTTTGTTGATAACCAATGAGATGTAAGATCCATCTATATATGCATCAGATTAAGCAGGACAGGTAACCTTGAAAAAGGCTTTTTAGCTGAAACGCGTTGGTTTTAATAACCTGTCTTAATCGTGCTCAAGGCCCCCAAACCAGGAGCCGTGCACCCAGGTCTGTCTACATGCTGCAGAATTTAGAGACCCAAATATCACGCTTTATATGACTCTCCTAACGGGCTGTCAATTTTACTTTGTGAGTACCTTTCTATTTTTTATTCTTTGTAAAATAAAGGATTTACACTATTGCTGCTTTTTTCCTCCTTTACCGGTGACACGCAAGAACCGCAAACGAGGTTTGGCTGCAGCGACGGGTCTTTGACTCTGAGCGCAAGAACACGAGGAGAACGCCGGTGAAATTACATTCGGCTACCTCACTCTGTGGATCTACTGCTTCATACGAGATTCCTGTCATCAAAACAACTACCTTGAGGATCTCCGAACTGTGAGCTTATTTTGCAAACAACTTGCAACACTAACTGTATCTGCTATTTTTTTGGGAACTTTCAAGTATAAGCAGCAGCCTGATAAGTAATAGAAATGAAGTAAGTATTGAGTAACCACTTAAACATCTGTAAGCTAGGAGATTACCTGATGCATTGAGGAAGAACTTTCCAATGAATAGGGGCATTATGCCTGGAATGAATAGAAAAGAAGGAGTGGGAAAGCAAGATGGTTGAGGGAGTCAGACAGGGCCATCTTAACCACTGGGCAGTTTAGGCTACTGCCCATGGCCCCAATGCATCAAGGGTCCCTTCAGCAAAGCCCAGTCGGACCCTAAAACAGTGGTGTACACAGGGAAGGTTTCCAGTTGCCCAGAAACCCCCTTACAAGGAATGCTTAAAATAAATTTAAAAAAATGGCCACAGCACAGACTCTACAGCTTGTCAGTGCACCGCACACCAGAGGCTATGTGAAAGTGCAGAACAGCAACATCAAAGAGCCTGCAGTGCAGAACCCAGCAGTGATCCCACGCCCCCTCCCTGACTGTTTAGTGCTGAATCAATGAGATTACAGCACTGGCCAGATCTCAGCATGCAAGCTCCACCCCCTCTGTACAAGCACAGCCCCCAACAGAGCCGCAATTTTCAGAGGAAAGCCTTCAATGTCTCCAGCATGATTCACATCCCAAGAACAGAAGTGAGAAAGCAAGAGAGAAGAGGTTACAGAGAAACGTGGGATATTGGGGACTGGAGAGGAACAAGGTCATGAAGTGGGGACTAGAGAGAAAGAAACGGGCATAGAGTGGGGCTGAAGACAAAAAACAGGAGCATGCAGTGAGGATTGAGGAGAATCAGGGGCATGCAGTGGGTGCTGTAGAAAAAGAAATAGGGACAGGGCATGGAGGCTGCAGAGAGAAAAACAAGGACCTGGAGTGGGGGCGGCAGAAAAAGAAACAGGGGCCTGGAGTGGGGTTTAGAGAGTGACAGGGGCCTAGGGTGGGGATTAGAGAGTGACAGGGGCCTGGGTTTGGGATTAGAGAGTGACAGGGGCCTGGGTTTGGGGATTAAAAAAAGAGACAAGGGCATGGGTTGGGCATCGGAGAAAAACAAGCTGGGAACGGATAATAAAAGACAGGACAGGAAAGACTGGAGAAGAGGGGGTGTTCTGGGTATATATGGGTATATGGAACTTTAATTTTATGGTGGACAGTGGCCCTGTTACTAGTAAGACTTCACATGCCCCCATATTAGAGTTTAATAAACTGTAATACACCCCCATAGCATAATTATTGTCATTTGGCCATATTAAACCTTACTTGTTGCAATGGTGTATTGAACTTTATTATTAGTGAGCCCTTCTATTCGTCTGAAAGCTATTTAGAGTTATTCTTAATCCTGTATGTTTGTATTCTAGCTTCCATTTATGGAGATACACGACACAGTGTTATGAGAACATATATACATATTTATATTTGATTTAATTATATTGAAATATTTCATTAAATTTTTTTAGAACTTTTTATATCTTGAAAGCACATATGGGGTATATGAGTCTAGAAATTACACATACTATAATATTAGCGGTCTGGGAATGGCATACTATAAAGCACATGTGGGGTATATGAGTCTAGGAACTGCACATACTATAATATTAGCGGTCTGGGAATGGCATACTATAAAGCACATGTGGGGTATGAGTCTAGGAACTGCAAATACTATAATATTAGCGGTCTGGGAATGGCATACTATAAAGTTCATGTGGGGTATATGAGTCTAGGAACTGCACATACTATAATGTTAGCGGTCAGGGAATAGCATACTATAAAGCACATGTGGGGTATATGAGTCTAGGAATTGCATATACTATAATATTAGCGGTCTGGGAATGGCATACTATAAAGTTCATGTGGGGTGTATTATGGGTTGGGAAGTGTAATATACTGTAATATATGTGGGGTATACCAGGAATTGCATACTATAAAATTAATTTTGGGTATATTAGGGGTCTGGGAATGGTACACTACATACTCTATATGATATGCTATTCCCAAACCTTAAACTAAACCATATATATTATACTTTGTGCCATTTCCAGACCCATAATATATCCCACATGTACTTTATATAGTGTGGCATGTTCAGACCCCTAATATACCCCGCATGTATTATAAACATTGGAAACCCCCTTTCAAAATGCGTTGCCACTGCCTAAAGGTATTTTCAACCTCCGCTGCAGCCCATGCAGAAAAAAAATCAATTTTCTGAATGTAATTCTGTGGAGGCTGGAAATACCTTTTCCGGACCGGCAGGACCGCCGCATGCACTCTACTGCTGGGGTACAGTTGATGCTCCTCCTCCTCTTGCACAGGGATGTCTATGCAGTGCAATGTGCCATTAAGCAGCCCGGCGCTGACGTGATCTTCACATCAGCGCTTATTGCACATAAGGTGCGCCGCGGAGGAGACACTGAAGCCAAGAAGGACACTGTCACAGGTGAGAGCATGATTTTGGCAAGTAAGAAAAAATGAAGGGGCAGATTCCCTAAATAAGACATAATGTGCACAGGAGGAGGGGCAGATAACAACCAGGACATTTACAGAGGGGGCATAAAAACACAATGGGCACAGGAGGAGGGGACAGAAGACAAACATTCACAGACATTTAAGTCATTTAATGTCCTAAAGTTTTGGTTACATTTTATTCCTGTGAATGGGTGGGTAGGGGCCCCTGTGCACTGCTTTGCCCAGGGCCTACAGTTTGTAGAAAAGACCAGGTGGCTTTTGTGATTAACCCCTTGTGTCATGAGGGCCTCAGATGAGGTCAGGGTCGTGACACATGGTAAGAGTGAGAATGGAGTGTTAACTGATGGAGGGAATATGAGTATGGGGGGGTGCTGCACATGAAGATGCAGGAGGAAAGGTGGAAGGATGAGGTGCAAGGAATAAACAAAGCCTTCAACTAGTGGCTGTCAAATAAAGACTACATGTGGTGTAGGGCAGAAAGGAGGCAGTAAACAGTAGCTAGTAATTAGGCAGTGGGTACAATAACAGGCATAAAAAGCAACTGGTATTGCACAAGTGAGTACAATGCCAGAGACAGAATGAAGAAAGGAGACAATTGGTTGAGGGTTGTGCTAGATCCTCGATGCATCCAAATTTACGAAGGATAGCAAGACCCTGCCTTAAGTTTTATAAACCGTACTCATTTCTCCAAGTCCCCTTAAAGCCATCCCTTGGGGTAAAATTACCATATCTCCCCTCTACATGGTGGATGTGCTTGTGCTTCCGCCCTTGACCTTCCCCTTCTTGGAATATTTACCAGGACAGAATTTTGGATCCAGAGCTTTTACCATTTACCAAAAGGAGCTTTTTACGATCCTAGTGATTGGAGTTAGTAGTATGTATGGATCCAGTCTATTGTTAATATGTTGTTTCAGTAAAAACAGGATATACATATACCTAAGGTCTTTTAGTTAATAAAGGTTGATAAAAAGAGATCTATGTTAGTGTTTTATAAGTACAGGTGTTTTAATAAAGTCAGCAAAAGTAGATGTAAATAAAAAAAACATAATAATAATCCCCAGTGATTTACAATGGGTTAATGGATTGTGACTGTAATTGTATTGTGGTTCCGGGACAAACAATGTGGCAGTGTGGGGGTGCAGATTAATTGTTGTGATTTTGAAAAATGTTTTGCCTTCTGCTTAGTGCAGAGATATGCTGAACAGCTTTATAAGTCATCATTTTAGAATTGAGATGGAAAATGTCCCTTCTCAATTCTGTTTGCATTATGTAAGTTTTCCTTTACCTGCAGTTCACTATGATTTTGCCGGAGAGTACTGCCATGCAGTGTCTAACACCAGTCTGCCAGAAACACTCAAATAGTCCTGATATTAATACTGCTGTGTGGCTAAATTATAGAGATCACTGACACTTATACACTTACAATATAACCTGTTTAGTCAGTTGTGTGATATATAGCACCTACCCTTATTTATCAAACCCTATAAATAGTATGTTTGCAATCAGGCAATCTATCCCAGTATTTTTGTCATTATCCAGTCTTGTTTAATACTGATTGTAAAACTTGTTAATATATAAATAAAAGAAAGATAGAAAATTGTGAATGCCATCGACTATACCATTGGACCAAACTGGTGAATTATAAACTTCAAGTTTAAATTAAATTGGAACTGGTGAGATGAATTTACACTGTAAAAGAATATGCAGCAATATGAGAATGGGCTAGAACAGGACAAGTTTATAATGCAGTAGAACAGGATACACAGTGGGATAGGAAAGTATAAAGTGGGTACACACTGGGGCTTTTTCAACAGATAATATTTCCAATCACACAATCAAAAGACCGTTTTACCAGATATCTGACCAATGTGTACTGTCTAAACAAGCTCAAAAATCTTTTGAAACTGTCTGTAATCTTTTGATTTGATATTTTGGATCTCCCAATATGCCAGATCAACTTTGGAAAGATATCTTTAGATTTCTGCAAGTGTGTACTGTGTTTATAAGGAGCTCTTTGTGGTAAGATATCTGGTGAAACAGTCTTTTGATTAGACAATTGGAAAGACTATCTGCTGAAATGAGCCAGTGTTTACCCTGCTTAGGAGGTTCCACAGTGAGATGAAACTGCCCTGAACACTATGCCCAGTGAGATGAGATTGCTCTGGAACAGGAAACCTAGTGAAATGAAGATGTACTGGAACAAAATACGCAGTACAGATCACAGGGCAATGCTTGAACTGAAAACACATTAAAACACATAGGTGTCAGGAGACAGCAAATTTAGCTGATGGGCAGTAAGTAAAGTTTTGTCAGTCATTACAACTCAAATTTTGAATAGTCTTTGATGGAGTGGCTGGAGAATGTGGGCAGGGCACATGCCTTCTATTACCAAGAAGGAAATTGCAGTAGTTTACATGCAGCTAGGACTGTGACAAGTGTCAGCATCCAGCATAGACAAATTGCAGATGGAAAAATAATAGGATTTTTTTTGCTAATGAGGCTACTTGCATTTCTGTGTTTACTTTGACCAAAGGTTAAATATGCCAGCTGGAAACGTGATACATTTGCTGCTGATCTCCAGCTGTATATGATCTGGAATATGCTATTTATACATTTGGCATACGTCTGGAATATATGCCCAGATGCTGAGAGAAACACAAATATCAAGATATTCTACAAACTACATATGGATGAAATTGTTATGTTTAATCCTGAACAACGTTTGCTTTACGTTTGTTCGCGTAGCGAATTTTCGCGTACGTAAATTCGCACCGCTACCCTTAACACACCCCCTGCACGGACGTATTTTGTGAAAATACGCTACCCAAACCCTACCTTAACTTTTCCAGACGTAACACAATACGTCCGCTAACGGGCGTACAGACTACGCGAACGTACGCAGCTTAGCACGCCCATACTGTACACTTTAAATACCCCCCTCCGCCTACTTCACGTAATTCGCACGTAATCTTCGCAAACGTAATTTTGGCACGCCCACACGTAATTACTTACGTTCGCAATACGTGAATTCTCCTTACGTTAGAAAATACGCTACGCGAATTAGCGTATTTTCTGCGGTGCGCATGCGCAGTGCGCTCTAAACTGCGAATTTACGTGTATACCACACGTAAATTCGCAGAAAAACGTACAGCAGGATCTGCCCCATTGTCTCCAACTAGTGTCCTCATTTCTTCCACTAATTAACCATATCCCCATCAATCCCTATATATCTTTGTGCTTCTTCAAAACCCTAACAATGTCTAAAGTAGTGTAAACAGCAAACGGCATAGTGCCCAATCATCCATACAGCAATCAAACAAATCCTACATGAAATAGAGAGGCAGACACCGATAGCTGGATTAAAAACCAAGGGTATTGATGGTTTGCTCAGTTAAAAGTACATGTTTTCATTCAATACGATTAAACATTTTTGGAATGCCAAGCAAATATTCAGAACACAGATTATTTTAATTTGTACACAGAAATAGGAGACCAGATTTACTAAGCTGCAGGTTTGGAAAGTGGAGATGTTGCCTATAGCAACCACTCAGATTCTAAATCTCAATTTCTTTTTTAAATACTAGAGAATGTCAGGTAAAACACGCAGTTTAGTAAATCTGGTCATAGAACTTTTGTGTACCTTTCCATTGCAACAGGTGTAAAACGTATTCTTCTCTAAAATAAATGTCACAGTTGTGATTTAAAGAATGCAATCATAAATTATGAAAAAATGATTTGATCTTGTGTTAAATGCTAATTATTTTCATGAATAAAGTGAATACAATTGAACAAACTAATATATTATTATATTTGTTATCAGAATGTTATCTCATTTGCCAAACTTAAATGCTACTTCCCAATTCTAATTCTAAACCTAGAATGGAATCCTAACAGTTAAAAACTAGATAACAGTAGATAAGAAAATGTAACCTAACC
>WWET01006230.1:34935-72159 GCA_011038615.1 Limnodynastes dumerilii
CATTCCTGCCGGATCCAGATTCTCCTGATCACGTGGTTGGACCACGCTCCTTTAATTTAGCTATCTACACTAATTAAAACCTGGTTAACCTTTGAGGTCTTCTGGTTTGGACGAATTGCAGCCTTTAAAATGTCACTACTTCCTAAACTAACATATTTGTTCTGTACTATTCCTTATCGATGGTCACATTTATATCTAACAAAGTTCCACAAGCTGATGATGACCTACATATGGAAATCTAAACTGCCCAAAATGGCATTTGTTAGGATGATACTATCTAAAGACCAAGGTGGATTTGGCCTTCTTTCTAAATACCAGGAAGCGTGTTTGCTGGATCAATTAAATGACTGGTCTGACCCCTCATCACAGAAACCTTGGGTACATATTGAATCCGCTTTTTACCCTAAATATATCTTATCAGATGTTCTCTGGACCCCCAAACTTTTATTTCCCTCTGCTCCCTCCATACTATCATCTACTCATGATTCCTTGAAAACATGGGATGAAGCAATCTTATCACGAGGAAATGTATCTCTTCCTACTAATAACATCTCTCTATTGGCTATAGCCAAGCTTATACCTGACCTAAATGTCATTGGCTGGTTATCTAGGGGCCTTAGGCATTTATCGGACATTGGGTCTGATTCAGAGATCCGAAACTAACGATAGTTCCGTGCGTATATTTAGGATCGGATCGATTTTGCATCAACTGCGCATGCGTAGTAATAGTGATACGCCAGAAGTGACTTAAGGTCGGACTTGAGAATCAGACGGGAACAATTGCGATCCTAAGTTCTGCGGAAAGATACAAAACTATTGATTTACATAGAAAAGGGAGGAGAGAGGCATTGAGATGAGGAAAAGTGGGTGCGTTTACAGATTTAGGGTCGCAAATATATGCAACTAATACACATAAGGTCGGAAGTGAGTGCGGCCAGATCGGTGCTGTTAAGTAAACTAACAATAATGTGGATACTGTCAAATAGGCTGAATAGTGATGACAATTGTTCACGAGGTTTTAATTTGTTTAGTTTTTCCCAAAGTTGTCTCTTTAAAGCCGAATGTAATTAAAATTGTATTTTGTAAAAATTTATGTAATCATTTTTCAAACATATCTTCAGAAATTCGGAGGATCACATTAAACAATAAAGTTCAATCATTTATCAAATGTAAATGTTGTTTAAATTTAATATGATTTCATGCATGTTGTACAATATATACTACTTGTGTTTAAAAATATCCCTTATTGTGTTACACCTCTGTGTGTAACCTCAAAACTTTTTATTTCAAACTTTTAAGGTCTCATTTTTCATAAGAACAATGTATGTATTTTAAAAAAAAGTATTAGCCTTCATAATGTGTATAATAAAGATTTTTAATCATTTTTATTTTATTGTGTACCCAAAAATATATTTCATGTGTGTTACAGTTTGACATTTGTCATGCAAAAGTGCCATGGCACACTCACACACTTTAGCTACTGTTATAGTTAACACACAATTGCCTGCACTTCATTATTTAGGAAACACATACACATACATCACAAAACCATTAAGCTCACTCCATTACACTGTGTGCACTCACACTCGCACCCTTCATGGATATGCAACTCTAAAATTTGAGACTTCACTATGGCCTCACTACAACCGCCATCACCCATCTTACATACTTCCTACTCATTTAATAATAACTACACCTTAAACAATCACACACTTCAGGAATCAGCCAAATCAATCATTTAGAGTTCACTCATGCCTCACATACTCACACACTTTGCTACTGTTAGAGTTAACACACATTTGCCTGCACTTCATTATTTAGGAAACACATACACATACATCAGGAAACCTTTAAGCTCACTCGATTACACTGTGTGCACTCACACTTGCACCCTTCATGGATATGCAACTCTATGGGCTGACTGAATAATGGAACAAATGTTTTAACATCAAAAACCTATGTCTTAAACAATCAGTGTTGCAACACTCATGACCACAGGTGAACTTTACTTCAAATTAATTACACTTTAATACAGACACTCATCTTAAAAAAATGGAGTGTATTCACAATTGTCAAACATAAAAAATAAAAAAGTTGCTAGTGTACAGCTTTAAAGTGCATATTAATTTATATTAAGCATTGAAACAATTGGTAGCTTTATTTGACATATATTAAAAAAAGATGAGAAAACATGTTAGTAAAATTTTTAGCAATTTAAAACAATTTACAATGATATTGCAGATCAACATGCTATAGCTCATTAACATAGTTAAAACTTTAGAAAGGGAGTCTTACAGATCAAACTACACAAGAATGACCAATGCAAAGCAACTAAAACAAATAGACAATACTAGTCCTGATGCCATTGTCCACTTTGTGGATATTTGACACAATTTATAGAAAACAAAAATACATTTGTAGTAGTAAGATTTACATTTTATTTATGATAATTCTATTATTGCTACTCTGAAGTCATACGAAAATGTAGTTGTCTGATCAACAACTAACAGGAATATTAGGTTCACATCATTTAATAACAATTGTTTTTATTTATTTGTAATAAATGTAAACTTATTTTATATATATATATATATATATATATATATATCCCAAGCGCTGTTTTCTGTTTATTTCGACTTTCTATATTGCGGGACAACCTCTCCCTTCCTACAGCTGCTGGGATTATTTTTATGTATGTAAACCAATATTTTGCCACACTATTTTTTATCTTTAGCAGCGCGGTCACACATTCTGTTTTTAAGTCTGTATATAGTCTGTTAAGCATTCGTAGGATGCATAATCAAAATATTTTACAACATATTATTTTTTAAATATTTCAAAAAAAATTTCACATTTCACACATCACTAAAACATAAATGTGTTTAACATTTTTATAATATATACGACATAGGAGGCTACATAATGAAAGTATGTGTAGGGTTAATTTGATTCCAAACCAGGTTTAATACATCAATTTTAATTGTCTAGAAAAAACAGGAACCACAAAAAAAAAAAAACACTTATAAAGCACATTTGTAGACCCAAAAAAAAACAAAAACTTATAAAGCATGTTTGTAGACAACACCATTTAGGTAAGTTCTCAATCTTGTTATATAGAAAAAAATTAATTTTTGTTTGGGTAAATTAACATGAAACATTATGTAGTTTTAAAATTGACAGTTGTGCTGAGTTATAATTAACTTTACATAAACATATAATGCATGTGTTTAACATACATGTGGTTAAAAAAAACCAGACAAAGTTTAAGTACTAAATTTGTTATGTCTTCCATCATGTAGTCAACTATATATAATAGGTGCTATAAAGACTGAAAATATTATGTGATTGTTTAGATTCAAGTTATATTTACAATTGAAAGTCTAAAAAATGTGGTATGTAAATAAAAACAAACAATATGTATCAGTAATGGTCCACCATTTAGTTATATTTATATTGTATTAACTTAATTTTTCCCTGTATTGTTCATGTTTTAAGAAAAGTTTGTTCCTTTTCATTTTGTTATTTTAGGTTAATTAAATTTTAAACATTTTACATATATCTTTTGTCAATGGAGGACTAACACACAAAACACATGAGGTAAGCCTAACCTTACCACCATTTTTGGACTTTATATAAAAGTTTAAACTATAACAATGAATGTGCATTTATGAGTACATTGTATGCTTAACACACATAATTATTTTTATATTATATTTTAACGCATAAAAATTATTTAAATCCAAAACAAATGTCTGTGACACATAACTAAATATGCTGGCAACAATATGGTTAATGTTATATTGTGACTATGGGGCTGATTCAGAGATGCACTTACACCTTTTTTTAGGTAGAAGTGTACAGCTTGGCTAAACCATTTTTCAAAGTAAGAGGTGTTAATTTAAAATTTTTGCATACAGGGAAAATACATTACTTTTACACATAGAACTAAAATACCTCATAGCTTTAAGTTTATTCTATAAAATAGAGTTGAGCTAAGAAACTTCACCTCCTAATTTTAATTCTGGTTTTACCATTTAAATCTGCTTCCCCTTGCAATTCAACATGGTATTGCTCAGGTCTACACTTGCACCTAAAAAAAAGGTGGAAGTGCAACTCTGAATCAGCCCCCATGTAGCAAAATGGTTTACGTTATTATGTTTAATGTTAATTTTTTATTCAGTTTTTGGAAATGCAGCACAAATGACATTTAGGGAGTGTCTGAAACAAATGAAGTGTAGACCTGAGCAATACCATGCTGAGCTGCAAGGGGAGGCAGATTTATATTGTAAAACCAGAATTAAAATTAGGAGGTGATGTTTCTTAGCTCAACTCTTTTTTATAGAATAATCATAAAGCTAATGCAGTATTTAGTTATATGTGTAAAAGTAAAGAATTTTCCATGCATGCAATTTTTGTTTTAATTAATCAACACACCTTACTTTGAAAAATGGTTTAGCTGAGCTGTACACTTCCACCTAAAAAAAGGTGGATATGTAACTCTGAATCAGCCCCGTAGTGTTTGTTTTTAAAACTATATGTGACATAATTATGTGATTGTGAGAATTTTTTTTAAATTACAGAAGAGGATTCATTTTTGAAGAATTACATATTGTACCTGTTAGATGCCCATGTGTGAACAGTGCTTGAGAAACATTGGACCTGATTCAGAGTTGCGCCTGGTCGCAACACGGAATCACAAAAAAACGTTTAATTCAGAGGTGCGTGTTTCTTCAGAAACACGCACCTCTGAATTGGCCGTGTTTAAAAAAGAAAAAAAAAACAGTCTGAGCTGTAATTGCTCCTGCCGCATGGCTTGGGTGTTAAATTGGTTTGCTAAATGCAAACCAATTAACCCCTTCTGCCGCCACCGAAGTATATTAAAAAAATAAACAAAGGGCCGCCCAGACATGCTGCCGCTAGTAGTGCTACTACAGCAAGCATGCCCATGAATGACAAGGCATGCTTGCTCTAGTAGCACTACTATAGTCAACATGCCTTGCCCCAAAACAATAAAAAAAAAAACGCCACAAGTGTCCCCCTATAATAATAAATGTTTTAAGAATGTAAGGGCCCTTATGTGTGTGTGTGTGTGTATTATTGTATTTTATGCTTAATAGTTTTGTATCATTTGTGTTTTCACATTAGCTTTGTTAGCTACACCAAAGCATTATAATATATATTTTCAAACACTACTTGCTAATGTACACTCTCAACATGTCATCTGGATTTATGTATTTTGTTTATATGCAAGTGTGAATAAGTACAATAAGTAAATGTTGTCATAATTGTAAATGGCAAACACTAAACACTGTATTATATATATACACCCATACATATATATGTCTGAATAATATTTAATTTGAAAAATAAATAAAAACATTGGTAAAAAATAATTTTTTTATGTCATGAATGATGTGATTGGAGATTCATGTATGTTACAATAATAGTAATGATGTCATACATACACTAAGTCTATACACTTCAAGCAGATTAGTGTACACTAATTTATTGAAAATAAACAATGTGTTTTAGATATTACATTCATATCTAAAATACATTAAATAATACCCACAAAAAATAGAAAATACACAAGAAATTATTTGGTTTTCTTTTTCTTTTTACCACCAGTCTGTGGTGGTTGTTGTGGAGGCAATGAAGTTTGCCTGGTTGAACGCCTTGGCTGTTCTTCTTGGCTACTCCCCTGTTGTGTTGGTGTTGCCGTGGAAGTAGAGGGTTGAATTGTCCCTTCATGTTGATTTTGCATAAGAAACTCAAATTTCCTTTTTTCTAATTCGTAACTTTTCTCCATGACAGACAAGATGGATTTAATTGTTGGTACCAACTCATGAGCAAGAATTTTGGTATGATCCTCAATATTTTTTAGGCTTGAGGCTATTTGGGACAAATCTTGGGATCCCTCACTTATTTCCTGCGTGCTCCTGTATGCCTCTGTAATGATGCCCTGCAAGTTTTGGATGGCAGTGTCCAGAGCAATTTCGGGATTGGGCCTTGGGCTTGTGACCTGAGGTACATGTACTGACTCACTTTGCTGTGATTTTCCAGCCACTGGTTCTTCATCAAACAAATCCTCCTTGTAAAGATTTTCAACAGGAGACACAGGCTCCTCCAGGATATTCACTTACTCCTCCTCAATCATATCCTGAGATACTAAGTAATGAGACAAAGGTTAGCATTATTAATGTGTAATGACCGACACCTGCTTACATTTTATAACTTAACAAACAGGCAAATGAACATTTACACAATATTCTTATGTTCTACATCTGCAGAGCATGTATTTAATTTAACACAACTCATTGTAGGATGCATTATATTCCACCCTGACTTATTTTAACAAACTATATATGCATTTTGTAAAATAATTTTCAAACAAATAACAACTAGACAGTTTAAACATATATACCTGCACACAATTCTGGAGATTCTTCCTGTGTCTCCTGTTGTTGCAGGTGTGCTGGCACACCCTCAGCAGCATCAACATAGCCAGCAATGCCTTCAACCTCCACTGGGCGAATTACACGGCTTGCCCTCACCTCTACAGGGGTTAAATAAAGTGAAGCGGGCATTCTTCCTGCACCTGTTCTTCTAAATGTAGGATAAAAAAATTATAAAACCATTATTATATAAAATGAATATCATTATACAATTTATTGGTATTAAAACTATGAAACTATTGAGATCATCTGTAATTATATCCTACATGGCAGCCTTTTGGTGGGGTCCAAGGTTGGGTGGTGCGTCATATATCTTTTCCAAAACAAGATCCACCAACTTCTCTACTTCTATTGGAGTGAAATTTC
Source organism: Limnodynastes dumerilii (assembly GCA_011038615.1). Lineage (NCBI taxonomy): Eukaryota > Metazoa > Chordata > Amphibia > Anura > Limnodynastidae > Limnodynastes > Limnodynastes dumerilii. Next base: position 41,757 of record WWET01006230.1, read on the forward strand.
GATTGCGTTTTTTGTCTACGGATTTTGCCATGGTTAAACCGGAAAACGAATAATTAATGCTTGGCCACAACCCATTTATATATGAGTAGGTGCTTAGTGATAGGCTAATTGATTTGCGTCATTTTACGAATAAATAGGTATGTTTAGGTACGCACCGGCTTTTTATTTTCAAAGTGAAGTTTGAAATGGAAGGTTGCTTGAAAAAGTGTTATAGGAGTGGTTTTTTTTGTGTCCAAAAATTTACTATATATTGTAATCACACTGTGTAAATTTGTATTTTTAAACATTAAGAATAAATTAAATTATTACTTAAATATGTCTCAAAAATTCACATATACACATATAAAACGTTTGTGTTATTCTAAAGTGTGTACCAAACAAATAACATTTTGAGGAGACACATCTATTTAATTTGTTATGAAGTAATTGAAAACAGGTGTAAGTGTGCAGGTCAGAGAAGTCCATAGTAAACATTATTTGTGTTCCAAAAACTCAAATATATAAAATGCATGGATAATCCTAGCCTTTACAACAAACAGATTATAAATGTAAGTTTACTTTCTTATACGGTAGTAATTGTAAGCAAAATTTAAGACATTTCTCTCACACACACACCAATGATATTTATTCAATTTAGTGTAAAAAAAACAAAAACACATAAATGTAACTTTTAAAATGCAAAATGTACTTAAAAAAACGCAATTATTAGCACAAAGAAATATTTTTGACTTGTACGTATTTTAACACATAATATTTAGTATTTTGTGTATGTAATTAATGTCTGACATATTTTTTTTATATGTAAATCTAAATTTTACATTATCATGCTTGTCTCAATAGATGTATGTTGGTCACACACCAGGTTAAACATGCAGCATTGTTTAAAATTTTCTTATTAGTCAAGATAAATCAGTTTTCCATTTATGACCTTTTATTTTATAACTTTTAACATTGTGTAAGGTGCATATTGTTTAATATAACCAATATTATATGTGAATTTATGTTATGTTATGTAGGGTTATATATGGTTTATTATGTTTATGAACACATAACATAAATTTCATGTATATATAATTATAATTAAACTTTTACTTTACTTTTGCATAATAACTTTAACATTGTGGCCAGGATTCAGAGCAGAACTCTAAACTTTGAGTAGGTGCAAGTGTACACAAGAGCAATGACATGGTGATCTGTAAGGTGAGTACAATTTTATTGTGGCCGCTAAATGGAATTTAAGAGGTGCAACTTCAAAGATAAACTGTATTGCCAAGATTATACATAAAGCTCATCAGTTTATGATTTGGGTAAAGGTCATGTGTTTTACAAGCATGTTCAACAAGTTTTTAAAATTATTTTCACATGAATTACATAGTTACATAGTTGATGAGGTTGAAAAAAGACAACAGTCCATCAAGTTCAACCTATTTTGGATCTCCTGTGATCCCTATCTTTATATTGGAAGTTAATCCATATAAAGCAACCTCATCTTTTCCTCTAACCTTAGTGGGTTTCCCCGTGTCCTGTGTACAGTCCTTGGGGTAAAAAGTTCCTTTGAAAGTTCTCTGTATTGACCCATGATGTATTTGTATATATTGATCATATCTCCTCTTAGACGCCTCTTTTCTAAAGTAAACATGTCTAAACTGGCTAGCCTTTCCTCATAGCTCATGTTTTAACCTTCATTGTTTTAACATGTGAAGATATCATTAAAATGACAAATAACAGCAGCTTACCATGAAATCAGCAAAATGTGTTTGTCTTAATTATTCAAGAATGATTGCCACAATGTGTGTGCTTTCTAATACATATATAAAGCCCTTGCTCAATGCTCCATTTGCCTTTCACTATTTTATAGAGCATTGGCAAGGTATGAAGTGAATGTAAGTTTTGTTCCTTAATTTTTGTTACTTTATATCATTACTAACTTTTGTTTTCCTTGTTTACAGTGTAGGAAATTCTGATCTATTACTATCAAATTGATTGTTTGAAGCATGCTTCCAGGTGAGGCTTGGAGATTGGTATGTAAAGTATTTGTATAAAATAATTAGTAGTTATTTGACTGCCTATCTTCACCGTAATTGTAGTAAGGCAAAATGGTTTTGATTATACAGCTCATGTCAACTAAATAACAAAGTAAGGTGGTGCAAATGTAAGGACTGATTAATATCTCTATAATTTTATATAACTATACTTGGACACTGTATAGGTATTTGTTAAATTTTTTATATATATGTTATACATTTTTAGTATTACATATACTTTACCTTGTTAAATGATGCTTGTCATCTACTTGCATTACAAAACTGTATTTGTTATTTAAACATCTGTTTAAATAAGACATTATCATGTTAAAGTGTGACACCAGGCCTATTTGTGAATATTGGTTTAGATGTTTAAACATAGTTGAATGTAATTTATTGTTTATATAGTCAGTTGTTTTAATGCTTCTATAGCATTCTTAGAAATAAATTTTAAAACACCCTCTACATCCAAATAGTTGGCTCAGCCAAAATAGTGTGAATGAAAAGTAAATAATTTATTTTGACAATAATGCTTATTATCTAGTCTGACACATGCATTTTTTTTTATCATTTTGCACTTTGTGTGTATTATAGATGTGTGTCATTTATTTTAACATGTGATTTTAAGTTAGTTTGTAACATAATATATTATGGAGCTGAGGAATGTTTTTTTTTTTTTTTGTTTTTTTTTCTAAATTTATTTTTATGACAAAATTTGTTTTAAATTTTTTTTTATACTTAACCTAGATGCAGATTGCTGTATTTGGTTCCCTGTGGCGTGCTTGCAGAGAAGTGAGATGACTCCGTGGCATTGCTGTTCGACAGCATCAACGCCGGAGGGTTAGTTTGCGCATCTATAGGACACGTGTCATGCTGTTCGGGATCACAGATGAGGTGGTTAGACGCCATTATCGTTTTCCTACACATCTGATTTTGGAAACTCTGCACATTGTGCAGAGTGACCTTAAGAGTAACATCACATCCCATACAACAATACCACCGCTAACAAAACTATTAGCAGTGTTACAGTTTTGTGCCTCTGGGTTATTCCTGAGTTTGATGGGTTGTGCAGCAGGAGTGATAGGTTTTGCAGAATGAATGTCCCAGGCTTCATTCAGTCGGATTCTGCATGTGGTTCTGCAGGCATTTCTGCTGCGCATTAACCAGTTCATTTATATGCCACTGGACGAGGAAGCCCTTGTGCCGGTAAAGCAGCAATTTGAACATGTTGCAGGCTTTCCGCACGTTATAGGGGTTGTGGGTGGCACACATATAGCTCTGGTCCCTAGGGGAGTGGATTCTTCAGTTTCTTCAGATTCTTCCACTCCCTGAATGTCCAGATTATATGTGACGCCACCCTCCTTATCCACAACGTGGTTGCTCGCTTCCCTGGGAGCAGCCACGACTCATTTGTGATGCGCCAATCAACTATGTGGCATAGAGTAGAACAGAGACATGCACAATGTTCCAATGATGCGTGGCTATAAGGTAAGTGTGTGAAATTATTTATAACCAATATGTAAATAATTTTAATTAGCTTGACCTTGAAAATTAATTGTCATTTTGTCTCATTTGCATTATAAGGTGACAGCGCCTACCCCCATTTTGAGCCCTACCACAGAGCAACATTTGGCATACAACCAGGCGCATGTGCACACCAGGCAGATCATCGAGAGGTGCTTCGGTGTACTGAAGTCTAGATTTAGGCATCTGGATCGGTCTGGTGGAGCACTCATGTATGCGCCTGCAACTGTGTGCCAAATTGTAGTTCTGTGTTGTGTCTTGCATAACATCGTGGTAAGAAATGGTGTGGTCTTAGAGTTAGGTGCTGATGATGCTGGCAGTGATGTCTTAGAGGAGGTACCCCAATCAACAGGCTCCACTTCTCAAGGAAGCACGTTCAGGGAATATGTCTGCCAGCAATATTTTTCCTGTAAGCTTATTAAAATTCAAACCACATGTAGCATTGTGTAATTGCTTAAAGTATATAGAAATTACTTTAAATTTTTTTGATATTTTTTTAATATTTCACGTGTGACTACACAGTGCATTAAAAAGATGTTTAATTTTAGGCTCAGATATTGCAGAGGTTTTCCGGCAATATTATGTTGCATTGTATGCCACTAAGGCTTCGTATACACCTGCGCAATTATCTGATTATTTGAATCCACTGGTGCTGCCCACCCTTCCGCACGACTCAGTTGCTATGCTTGAGGAGCCTATTACTGAACTTGAGGTGATTGCTGCGATTAAATCCTTCCCCCTGCGTAAAGCCCCAGGTATTGATGGGATTCCTATAGAGGTGTACAAACAATTCAGTGACTTTTTTGCCCCCCTCTTGCTTAAGCAATTCAACCTTTTTCTTGATTCTGGTTCCCTCCCTGCCTCTATGTCGGAAGCCCTTATAGTTAACATCCCTAAGCCAGGTAAAGACCCACTCCACCCGGAATCATATCGACCCATTTCCCTGTTATCTACGGACGTGAAGATACTGGCCAAGATACTAGCTGTAAGGTTAAATTTAGTTATCACTCAAATTATCCATCCAGACCAGACGGGCTTTATGCCTGGAAAGTCCACGGCTACTAACTTGCGGCGTCTGTTCAGTCATATCCAGCTATCCAAGGAGGCGGTTCCGGGAGCAGCGGTGGCGTCTTTGGATGCTGCCAAAGCGTTCGATTCGGTGGAGTGGGTCTATCTGTGGAAGGTGTTGCAACAATTTGGTTTTGGTCCTAAATTCATCTCCTGGGTGCAATTATTATACTCTGCTCCTGGGGCACGGGTTAGTGTTAATGGGCATACTACGGCACCCTTCTCCCTGGGAAGAGGCACGAGACAGGGCTGTCCGCTGTCCCCGGCTTTATTCGCCATTGCAATTGAGCCCCTGGCTTGCTTAATTAGATCTCATCCTCAGATTTTGGGCCTGCCAGCTGGTGATCATTTGGATACCATTGCTTTATATGCCGATGATATCCTGCTCTTTCTTGCGGATGTTGCGGACTCAGTGGACAGCCTTCTTTCAACAATAAATACCTTCGGTAAATATTCTGGCCTCAAGATTAATTGGGATAAATCTAGCCTGTTTCCCCTAGATGCGGCCGCTACCCAAGTAACCCTTCCAGGGTGCCCACTGCAGTGGACTAATCGTTTTAAATACCTGGGCATTGTCATAACACCCTCGGCTTCTGATTATATATCCTCTAATTTGACCCCTGTTACAAATTTTTTCAAGCGTAAATCACACGTCTGGCAGAAGCTCCCGCTTTCTGTCACGGGCAGGATTAACTTGGTTAAAATGGTGATCCAACCGAAATATCTGTATGTCTTGCACCATTCCCCTATTTATATACCCCGGAAAATTTTTTCCTCTATCAATAGTCTCTTATCCTCATTTATATGGGCAGCCCGTAAACCCAAAATTAAGCTGCAGACGTTAATGCGTAGTAAACCTATGGGGGGTCTAGCCTTGCCCAACTTTCAGCTCTACTATATGGCCGCACAGCTCCTGCACTTGATGGACTGGCTTCCCCCAAATGTAACCCCGTCTTTGGTCCAGCTAATGGTGAGGTCTACATGGTCATATTATTCCCCGGTTCAGGCCTTATTGGTGGGAGGTGTCCCCTCTACTGTGTTACCTATTGTTAAACAGGCTATTGAGGTGTGGAGGCACGTCCATCAGCTGTTGGGTGGAGGGGATATGGATCCAGATACTCCTCTCTGGTGTAATAAGACGATTCCGGAATGTAAAAAACTGGGTGTCCATAGTCCGTGGTCTAGAACACCTTTGCAAGCTGTGGGTCAGGTTATTCATCAAGGGCAAATTCTGCAGTTTGAACAGCTCCGGCAAGACTTTGGCTTTCCCCGTACTGCTTTCTTTGCTTACCTTCAGCTTAGGCATGCTTTGTTGTCCCAGTTCTCGGGTTCTCTCCCAGTATGTGCTAACTCGCCAGTTAAAACTTTGTTAACGGATGGTGCACGACGAAAAGCAGTCTCTAGATTTTATAAAACACTGGTTCTGGAATCTGCACCGGCAGCTCTCCTGGCACTAAAGTGTAAATGGGAACTGGATGTTGGTCCGCTCTCGGATGAGGAATGGTCACACATGGTGGGCTGTACCACAGATGCTACTGCTTGTTTGCGCTACCAGCAGATACACTATTATATTCTTCATAGGGTTTATCATACTCCAGTGGGCCTCTGTAAAATGGGGTTGAGATCGGAAACTGAATGTCCAAAGTGTGGATGGGGTGATGCCACCTTCTGGCACATGCTTTGGACCTGCCCGCGTTTGTCTGATTTTTGGAGCAAAGTCTGGGAATGTATAGCTGCTACCATGGACGTGCTTCCTCCCCTTTCCCCTTTGTTGGCCTTGTTTGGGATGCGACTGGAGGAACTCTTTAATATTGTTACTTATAAATATGTCATGAACCTCACAGCCCTGGCTAAGGTCTTAATTGCTAGAACCTGGTTGGCGCAGGAGGCACCCACAATCCAACAGTGGGTGAGGCTAGTTAATGAAACCGTTAGTCATGAGCGCTTTCTCTACACTCAGCGTGGGGTAATTCATAAGTATCACAAGCTCTGGTCTAGGTGGTATGAATCTAGATGCTCTGCTTTGATGTGTGAGGATGTTTGAGACTCAGTCGTAGGGGGTGGGGTGGACGTGTGAGGGCATTCTGCACCTGACTAGCCCTATTTTGGCTGATTTGTCTGTCTCAGGGTATGACTGAAGCATGGATTGATGTGAGTATGTTCTACTCTGCTGTTTCCGCGTGTTCCGACCAGCTGGGGAGTAATAGCGCATTTTGTTGCAATTCTCTGGGTATATAGTACTGCTACTTGGATGTACGAGAGGGATGCTACGTGCAATGATTGACCTGTCGAAGACATGTATGTACCTATATTATACTGTCCATTCTTGAATGCACGCCATAGTGAGTTGAGTTAAGGTTGGTTTATTTAGACATGGCTTAAGCCATAGGGGGAATAAAAATGTATTGTCTAGCTTTGTCCGTTTTGCCCCTATAGGCCCTCGGGTTTAGCGGTGTCTATGGGTTTCTTTTTTGGTTTATGTGTTTTGTCCTATGTCTTATTTTTGTTCTGGTTTGTACTGTTATGTGCAAATGTTTATGTACACAAACTAAAAATGCCAATAAAAAATTATTGAATTTAAAAAAAAAAGATGTTTAATTATTAGAATAATTTTTAGCTCGAAAACTATTGTAATTTTTTAAATAAGTTTATATATGTTTAAATAATGAGATTAATGATTAGTAAACAAGTGAAAGTAAATGAATTGAAAGCTAAACAAAAATGTAAATGTATTCCCAAGCCATAACTTTATTTATGTCAAACATTTACATAAGTACTGTAATCATGTTTAACACACATGTTGAATGTTGTGAAGTTAAAATTTAAATGATCATCTATATATATTTTCAAATTGGTTGTTTATGCAAGCATTTAATGATAAATACATGTAAGTAATTTAATTTTTGTCTAATTTTGTATATATCAATTTTATTTTTGATATGTCATTGCTTTCAGAAATGGGTTACTTGAGTTAGTTTGTAAATAAACAGTTAGTCATTACTGTATAAGTAAATGTAGAGCACTGTTTGTATCTTTATTAACCAATTAAAGTTGAAATAATTGTGTAAAGAATGATGAATGATGTGTTTAAAATTTGATTTGTATTAATGTTATTGTTTATGTTTTTTATAGCTTAATTTTCTGTGTGAGCAACACATTTTGAGTGTTTTGAATTTTTTGGACACAGATGACCACTATTCACCTATTTCCAACAGTCTACATTACAGCTGTACTGTTTGTGAAGGTATATACACACTACCGGCATAGAATGTGAAATGTTTGAATTTATTACTTGAAAGGTAATGTTGTGTTTTTTGTCCTCTTTGTTAATGTAGGTTCAATTCACTTGTGAACCACCACTAATACTTTTGAGTGATGTATTAGCCCCAGATGAACACTATTCACCTGTTTCCTACAGTCTACATTACGGCTGCACTGCTTGTGAAGGTAATTAGACACTACTAGCATAGAATGTGAAATGTTTGAATGTATAAGATGAAAGTTAATTTTTGTTTCTTCACTTTCAGGTTGGACTTCTTTGGATCCTAATAAAGTTTCATGGGACATACTGAAAGCATTACAACAATAAGATGTGTTGCTTCCAAGCTTCAAATATAGTTGTTTATCATCATTACTATTGGATGGCCATGTGTGTGCATCAACTGTGTAATAATAAACTATATGTTTTGAGTTAGTGTCATAAAGTTGTTTACTTTTTCTTATTACATATAAAACTTTTTTTCTTTATAAATCATATTTTACATTTAAATCCTTTAATGTTACAATATATGAACTTACATCATTAAAATGGTTAAACAGAAAGTTTGTCGACATGTCCAATGCAGTCAGTTTTTCGTGTTTATTCATGATTTAGTAAAATCAGATTTTTCATTTAATAAATAAAAAAAAACATTAAGGTAACATTGTGTATAATTGTGTAGGTTGAAAAACATAAATGAGTTGATCACATGCAAGTTTGTCACATGCAAGTATATGTAATTGCTATTGTGAACCTTAATACATCCATAGTGTTCTGCATTTTTAATGTTGTTTCACAACAACATTTTATTTAATTATATACAACTATTGGAATAAAATGTGAATTCACATGGACCCAGCCACATAAATCATTTATGGACCTTTTTTGCAAACATATAAGCATAGTTATATACTAATTTTTTTTTATCTTTTTTTTATTTAAATAGTTGCCTGACTAAGTGTAATATTTGTCCAGCATTATACATGACATAGGCATGCATTGTTGACGTTAACATTTTACATTGTGCTTAATATGATTTACATAACTTATAATTTTTTTAACTTTCTTAGTTTGAGTTATGTAACTAGAAAATGTTTTTGCTAAATCATGTGTTATACACGTCCAATGTTATAATAAAATTGTATTTTCACAATAAAAATGTTTGGACACAAAAATTCGATTTATTATATATTATTATTAAGACAAATACAAGAAAAGAAGGTCGGTGCTAAATACGAAAAGGGGAAGGGAATAGATATATGGGGAAGGGGAAAAAAGAAAAACAAAGGGGGGAAGAGAGGGGGGAAGAAAAGCTGCTAAACAGTAAATAGAAGAGCAAAAGGTATACTGTAGCGCTGGATTTTGAAAATAACATTAATATTCAATGTCACCAAATATTAGTAAAGACAAAAAAGAACCACAGCGCTAAGGTCTAAAATAAGACTATATATGTGATGATAATGACTTGAAATCAAAATTCACCAGGATTGAAAAAGAGAGGCTATCGAGCAGTAGTGAAAAAATAAAAACCTTTTATTCACAAAAGCTGTGTCAGCTGGAGTGAATAGAATAAAATAGGCTGAACTGAGAATAATAAATGGGCAACAGTGTAGCAATACGTAAGAAAGTATCCAAAGTTCTCCTACTTGTGCACATAAGCAATGACAGTCTCTAGTGCAAGATAGAGGTAGATGCTAAATCGTCACCGCTCTGAGGCAAAAAGATATTGGCCCAGCAGAAGATCTAAAACTGCACACAGTTTATTGAGGTATATAAGCACTGAGATATCGTACTGCTCAATCATGAACCGTTAGCAGATCACCATTGTGTCCTGTGGTCACAGACAGTTAGCATGTAAGGTATATTCACCTATTACCTCGTTATAGGTGCAGAGTTCCCAAAGGGCAAGGATCCTTCTTATAGCTGTGATGCTGAGATGGAGTGCCTTGTATATAGTGGTTAAAGACGATGATTGCACACTGCCCTTTAAATGTGGTGAACGGCTGGTCCAGGGAAAGGATCCTCAGTTCCTCCGTGGGCAGAGTTTTAAATGAATATAGCGGAGGCCACCCGCAGTTCAGTGCCCCACGGACCGAAGACCGCCGAATATACCACACAACTCCCAGCTTGTATTAGCTCAAGCTCCAGCTGATCTCTGCACGTGGATAAATGGGCGTTCCCGCTGACGCGTTTCGTCCCGTGCTGGGACTTTCTCAAAGTTGGTATGTCTGTTTAAAAGAAGGGATGTCCATTTTATACTAAATTCACAGCTGCCCTGTAATTAATCCGAAATTTTTCCACTGTGTAGTGTTCATAACTTTGTAACTTTTGGGAAATGTTGCCATTTGTAAAGATTCAGCATTCGTAGGGCACATATAATTCAAGTATTTTAGCAGACATCACAATTATAAAAAGAAAAAAAGGAAACATTTCTCTCACTTACTGCTCAGCCTCTCAACAATGTATAAGCAAACAAATATAAAAGAAATCTATATAAGAGCCTGGTCTATAATATCTTATTTTATTTACATAAAAAATTAAACTCAGACCATATCAACATATATATTATTACCACAATTAAAAAAGTCAGTTCAAAAAAATTCCCAGTAATAAACTGGTGTTGAGCTAGTATATTACAAGTACTCATCAACCAAACGTATAACATGATATAAATAAAAATAAAATGAAAATAATAATAATAATGAATATACATAAATTAATTAAATAGAATAAAAATGAAAATTAAATAAAAAATAAAAGAATAAATAATAATGAATAATAAAGAAAAGAAAAATAATATTAACATGAAATAATAATGATAATAACAACAATAATAATAATAATAATAATAATAATAATAATAATAATAATAATAATAATAATAAATATGGTAAAATGAAAAATAATCAAATAAAAATGATAATATATAAACTGAATCATGTTAAAGTGCAAAAGGGGGGATATACTAGAATAAATAATCTTGATGATATTAATACACTCACAAAAAATAATCACATGATGATAACATTGACCAAAATAAATATAAAATCTAAATAAAAATTAAATACTTAAACCAAAGATCCATTAAATATATAATGCTATAATGGACCACTAACATCCAGTGATAATACAGACAATATGTAAAGTTTATAGGAGCTATAGTGATATTAGGGGTTCCGAAGTCATACACGTAGAGGGGTATTGTGACAAAATCCCATAATATATTAAATACACCAAATAATAATATGGAGCCCAAACTGATACAAAGGCATCCAAATGGATAACAATCTTATAAATTATAATAATTATAATATACGTAAATAATGTGTAATAGAAAAAAAAAAAAAGGACCATTGGGGTTACCCCAAGGTATAAATCTACAACCAATATATTAGTGAGTGGACCTAATTAGTAACCGGTATCCCTAAACTCAACCATGTCATTGAGGCCCTCTGGGATCAAAGTTTGTAATTTGAAAGTCCAGAATGCCTCTCTCTGGCAGAGCCTAGTGTACCTGTTTCCCCCTCTATCTGTAAGTGGGATATGTTAAACTCCACAAACCGTGATATGCATGGGGTTATTTTGGTGTATCAAGGAAAAATGCCTATATAAAGAATGGGTTCTCAAACCCTTCATAATATGTCTACGGTGCTCCCGAAAGCGTTCCTTCAGCTTCCTCGTAGTTCTACCCACGTACTGCAGGCCACAAGGGCACTGCAGCACGTAGACTACGTAGCTGGTTTCACAATTTATATGTTCACGTATTGCAGAGGAAAAATCCCTGATTTGGAACTGATGGTGGTAGCCCCATCTGCGATATGTGAACATGTTAGACACACATTTTTATTACACTTATAACAGCCTCTCTGTTCCACAATGGTATTAGGGACATGATTAGAGTCCACAATAATTCTACTCGGGGCCAGAAAGTTACCCAAATTTCGATTCTTTTTATGTATAATCCGCGGTCCATCCCCCAATAATGGAGCCAGAATAGGGTCCTGCTTAAGTAAATGAAAATGATTATTTATAATAGTAATTTTTTTAGATTTGTTATTGAACTTGGACACGTAACAAATCTGTTCTTGATATACATTCAATTTTTGTTCTCCTCTCCCCTTCCCTCTGGGTACCAACAGCTCATGTCGATTCAGGTTTTTAGCCCTCTCCAGTGACCTAACAAGGAGATCCTTAGGGTATCCCCTGTATTTAAAATTCTCAATTAAATCCCCAGCTTGTGATATAAATTCATTATCATCTTCGCAATTTCTCCGTATTCGGGTTAATTGTCCAAAGGTATATAGTTAATCCAAGTCCTATGATGTCCACTGCGAAAATGCAAGTTGTTACATGCATCGGTTGGTTTAGAGAAATTTTTGGGGATCACCCTATCTCCATAGACGGAGAGGGTGATGTCCAGGAAATTAACCGTTTGTGTATTAAAGGTGTAAGTAAAATTTAAATTAAGTGTTAGAATTCAAATATGTGGTAAAACGCGTGGCTTCCTCTATGTCCGTACGGACATTGCACCTCTCCGCCTCCCACCCGCCCTACCCAGCTAATCTAAATGACTCCCCCCTCCCACTACTGAATAGTAACGCCCTGAGGTGGCATTATGCATTTACGGGACACACTGCATGTGGTCTGTAAATACCGCACCTACGCTATCTACATGCCTATAGGCTACGTAGATAGCATAAATAACCTACTATGCATGCACAGTAGGTAATTTCGTTCAGATGCGCACTTAAGAAGCTGCAGCTTCTTAAGTTTGAATCAGGTCCATTATTAGGATCTACAATGCTTTTGTATGCTAAACAGTTATACAATGCTTAATTACTTGACACATTAATGTTATACTGTATATATTTAAGGTGTATTTTAGACTCTGATCAGTCATTACTTTTTGTATTTGTATTGTTTTCTGTGTTTAATAAAGCATTTTTTTTTTCCTTTTTACCGCAACTTGAGGGATCGGTCATCATTACTGAGAGGTGTTCGCGGGAGAACGTAACTGTCAAGGAGGGCTTTTATCTTCCCTTCTCCTGGGAGAATCTACTGCACATTATCTCTTTCACTATCATTTGAACATACCATTTGGACTTTGCTAGTTGCAACTTATCCCTAACTTATGCCTAGAAAACTGAGGGCTTAAAAAGCTCAATATCAAATAAAATTCTTGGATTCCCCTGGATGTGTTAAAACTATTAACCCTGCTGAGACATAGATATTGAAGATCTCTGTACCCCCTGGATTTCCCACTAGAATATGTTATAAAAAAAACCTCCCTAAGGCTAAGCCCCCTTTCACTGACAGCTAATGAGTCCTGTTAAATCTTTTTAATGTGAATAGAGAATGCTTCCCTTTTTAAATGTTAGAGGCAAAAATTATCACCATCCTGAAACCAGGGAAGGACCCTTTTCAATACAGATTTAAAAGTTTGTGCAAAGCTTTCAGCAAACCATATTAATCCCCTTTGCCAGGGTTGCCCTAGCTATTAAACCCCTGGCAGACTTGAAATGTTCCTGGTATTCTAAAATAGGTTGAACTTGATGGACTGTTGTTTTTTTTTAACCTCATCAACTATGTAACTATGTACTCCCTAAAAACCTTTGTGGCATTGGTCTCCATAGCTTATAAAAAATACCAGGAGGCCTACTTCCTAATCCAGCTGGTCATTTCAGCCCAGTCAAAAAACCTGATTTGACATAGAAAGATGTTGACTATACCTTACCAGATTCTATTTGGACACCTAGGGGTCTTATGCCCTCCTGGTCCACTAATGCTCTCTACTACTAAGGCTTCCTCAAAGGTTTGGGAAGAAGTTATGCCCACTTTAACTCTTAAAGACTTAACTCTTCCCCCAAATAATCTTTTTATTCTGGCTGTTTCCAAACTTATTGATTAGAACATGCATGAATGGAAGACTAAAGGTATTCAGCTTCTTTCTGACATTATGTCTGATGATGCACTATTACTCTTTTCTACCCTCCAGGATAAATACTACATCCCTTCCACTGATTTTTATAAATATACACAATTAAATCATTGAATCAAATATATTTTTAGTTCTCATGAAACGTCCCCCTCTAGACCCTTTTTAATCTAGGCTTTCCTCCGAAGCTGGTGTATAGGGCATCTCCTTCTGGTACAAACTTGCAGTTCAACCTAAGAAGCATATTAAATCCAAAATACAACTGGCCTGGGAGTCAGACCTTGAGAAGAGTTTTTCTTTAGATAAATGGGAAAAGATACACAATATGAGTTTTAAATTATCTTGGTACTGAACTATACCGACATGCACATTAAACTCTTAAATAGAATGTACTTTAATGTGATTAAACTCCGTAAAATTTGGCCTAGTAATCAAAATATTGCTGACAGGGATGTAATCTTATAGGAGATATATTATACATATTTTGGGACACATTTTGGGACTGCCCCCATATTTGTTAAATTTGGCATTTTGCGGGGGCGTGGCCTAGCCGTGGAAGCAAGCGGACTTTCCCACACGGATCATTCCTTTTATCCTTGCTGGGCCCGACGGAGCATCTTAGGTGAAGTCCCCGCTGATCGGAGGTGCTGCTTCTTCTTTTCTTCTGCGGCCGGACCGGACCTGAGGGGAAGCGGAGCTGACTGACACTGGGCTCAGGCGCACGTGACTTCTAGTTGCGGGCGCCATCTTGGATGTGGCCTTCCTCACCACTGATCGCTCCCAGAGGAGCTGACCCATAACTCACCTGATACCTGATAAGGCCAGCTGAGTGTCGCTTAGGCGGTGATTCGGAGTTCCCTGGAGTTACCAGACCTCCCCGCCTATGGTCTGACTGCCTATCACTGTGGGCCCCGGAGGAGATCCCTGAGGGAAGGTTTGGCCCCCACCCTTTGCTTCTGCAGCCATTGCCTGCCGGAGGGGAGTGTGTGCGTTTCAGGGCCCTATTTCTGAGAGCCGTGGGAAACCTGTGGACGGCTGCCATTTTGCCTATAGCAGAAGTTCAGCAGCCCTTCTGCCTAGTGTCTTTTATATTAGGTGTGTGCAGACTGCAGACTCTTATTTTTCTACTACAGCCCTGTACCTCTCTCTACTATCTTTGGGGTTATCAGGATCATTCAACCTGCATAAAGCCCAACTATAAAATACTACTATAAGACATTACTACAAGGCACTATTATAAAGTTCTACTCTTAAGCACCCTTTTGAAGCACTATTCTAAAGCAGTGCTCCTCAACCTTTTCTCAGCCTTGGCACACCTAAACTCTTCCCAGAATTCCGTGGCACACCAAAAGCAAAATATACAAAAAAAAGTAGGAATTGTTCCCCTTCATAACACGCTGCCCCTTCATCATACACTGTGCCACCTTACAATACACTGCCCCTTCATTATACACTGTGCCCCTTCATCACATACTGTGCCTTTTTTATCCCTCGCTTCCCCTTCATCACATACTGTGCCACCTTTATCACACACGGCCACTACATCACATACTGTGCCACTTTTATCATACGCTGCCACTTCATTATACAGTGTGCCCCTTTATCACATACTGTGCCCCTTGATTATAAAACTGCCCGTTCAGCTGTTGCCCCTTCATCACATACTGTGCCACCTTTATCTCCTGCTGCTCTTTCATCACATACTGTCCCACTTCATCTTCTGCCTCTCTGCTCCTTTACTTACCTTTTATTTGGCCCTTCTTTCTTCTTTAATCCTCTGTTTACTTTAATCCTGTCTGTCTTTGGCTTGCCAGCTGAGCTCCTCTCCGTGCGCTTCTCTCTAAATGCTGGGCGTGATGACGTCATCACGCCCAGCATTTAGAGAGAAGCGCACGGAGAGGAGCTCAGCTGGCAAGCCAAAGACAGACAGGATTAAAGTAAACAGAGGATTAAAGAAGAAAGAAGGGCCAAATAAAAGGTAAGTAAAGGAGCAGAGAGGCAGAAGATGAAGTGGGACAGTATGTGATGAAAGAGCAGCAGGAGATAAAGGTGGCACAGTATGTGATGAAGGGGCAACAGCTGAACGGGCAGTTTTATAATCAAGGGGCACAGTATGTGATAAAGGGGCACACTGTATAATGAAGTGGCAGCGTATGATAAAAGTGGCACAGTATGTGATGTAGTGGCCGTGTGTGATAAAGGGGGCACAGTATGTGATGAAGGGGAAGCGAGGGATAAAAAAGGCACAGTATGTGATGAAGGGGCACAGTGTATAATGAAGGGGCAGTGTATTGTAAGGTGGCACAGTGTATGATGAAGGGGCAGCGTGTTATGAAGGGGAACAATTCCTACTTTTTTTTGTATATTTTGCTTTTGGTGTGCCACGGAATTCTGGGAAGAGTTTAGGTGTGCCAAGGCTGAGAAAAGGTTGAGGAGCACTGCTTTAGAATAGTGCTTCAAAAGGGTGCTTAAGAGTAGAACTTTATAATAGTGCCTTGTAGTAATGTCTTATAGTAGTATTTTATAGTTGGGCTTTATGCAGGTTGAATGATCCTGATAACCCCAAAGATAGTAGAGAGAGGTACAGGGCTGTAGTAGAAAAATAAGAGTCTGCAGTCTGCACACACCTAATATAAAAGACACTAGGCAGAAGGGCTGCTGAACTTCTGCTATAGGCAAAATGGCAGCCGTCCACAGGTTTCCCACGGCTCTCAGAAATAGGGCCCTGAAACGCACACACTCCCCTCCGGCAGGCAATGGCTGCAGAAGCAAAGGGTGGGGGCCAAACCTTCCCTCAGGGATCTCCTCCGGGGCCCACAGTGATAGGCAGTCAGACCATAGGCGGGGAGGTCTGGTAACTCCAGGGAACTCCGAATCACCGCCTAAGCGACACTCAGCTGGCCTTATCAGGTATCAGGTGAGTTATGGGTCAGCTCCTCTGGGAGCGATCAGTGGTGAGGAAGGCATATATATTACACACACTCACACATATTATTTATATTCATACATATACACATACACACACACATACATATATATATATATATATATATATATATATACACACACACACCCACAAGCACACTCCCCTGTAAAATAAACATGCTGCTATAAAAAAAATAATGAATTCTTTCTCTTACCTTCTGTGATCCTCAGTGGCACGCGGGCTGTCTCCTCTCGGCTTAGTGATGTGATGCAGGGACAAGAAGGTCACGTGCCTGCATCACGCTTCACTTACTTTCACAGGGAGGTTGGGAGAAGGAGGAGGGGATTGCAGGGCACACTGACAGCAGTACACAGAGAGCAGCAGCTGCTCTGTGTATATGATCTACACCTCCAATGATCATAAACACAGAGCGATTGCCACATCTGCATAATTTTTTTCTCTGTTTTTTTTATGCTTAGCTTGATGAGGGGGTGGCAGGCCCACGGCACACCTACCAACTTGCTTCGGCACACTGGTTGCGGAGCACTGCTCTAAAGCACTAATCTAAAGCACTATTCTACAGCACTACTATAAAGCAATACTGTAAAGCACTACCTTTAAGCACAATTTTCAAGCTCTACTATCCAGCATTACTTTTTAATATAGAATTTGAAAGTACATACTATTTCCACAAGAGGGAGTAGGAGTACCACCATGACAGTCCTGCGACTTGTCTAAAGGTCCAATTTAATATTAGAGTTGCCTATGCACCGAATATGTAGCAAGTCATTGTGACATCCCTGGGGTGTTCATCTTTATATTCTGCTAACGCAAACAGTTCGAAACTACCTGCGGATACCACTTATTTTTTTACCTACTCTCTAAACTTATCCCTGCATTTAAGTCCACTAGATATCTAATATGCCTCCGAAAAAGCCCAAGCCCTCTCCTCTTTAACCTCCTGTGCGTTTCCAGCCTCGCTATCCTCCTTCGCAATCTCTTCAGAAAACCCCGCCAAAAGATGGAGTTATTTCACCTCTTGATCAACAGTCCTCACAGACCCTCTTATTCTGCTGATCCGGACATCAATCTCTGATGCTCCTTTAACAATTAAGGCGATGTACCATATGCTGTTGGCGCTTCGCGTTGACATTAATACAGACATTAAAACATCTCTTAAGGAAATCAAAGCAGAAATCAGGGATCTTGGAGATCACACTTGAAAACAAGATGGGGGAGATAGTTCAATCACACAGTGGACTGATTGACTCACACAATGCGCTCCAGAAAGAAGTGGGCGCTCTCAAACTCAAAATAGTTGATTAGGAAGATCGCACACGCAGGAATAATCTTAAAATATGAGGGATTCCTGAGGCAATTACAAATAATGAGCTTTCAGATTATGCAAAAGACATCTTTCGCAAACTTCTACCGGATGTTCCAGAGAGAGATCTCCTCATTGATAGGATCCATCGACTACCCAAGTCCAACTTAGCTCCTCCATCACAACCTCGAGATACCTTGATGCGAGTACATTTTTTCCACACTAGAGAGAATGTTCTCCGAGCTGCTAGAGATGCCGAAGATTCTGAGTTATTGGGTGACCTACAGATATTCCCTGATTTATCAGCAGCGACCCTTAATTGCAGAAGAGACCTTCAACCTATTACCACCGCCCTCCGTGCCCATGGCATCCCTTACAGATGGGGTTTTCTTGTTAAGCTCTTGGTGCGACACTCCAATAATCTTCATACTATTTCTTCTGTTGAAGAAGGTTTGCCGCCTGGAATGTCCCAGCGCAAGTCTCCAAATCAGGCCGTCCATCCTCGATTCAGGCGGACTAGTTTAAAGTTGCAGGGAAACAGTAATAGTTTGTGAGTGACCTGTTTCACATGTTGATTTCTACTCTTCTGTTTGTCTCGTTTAATAAGCTATAAGGAAACGATTGGGTATTATGTCTCTACTTTTGTTAGTTGGGGGTACACGATCTTGTACATGTATTACCTCTATGCAACTGTTTTTCCTCTTCTTTGGACACCTTTGTCATGAGTTATTATGGTTAAAGGTAAATGCATGTTAAGGACTTGTACACCCATAGGGCCTGATCCAGAGCTACGATGTTACACTGAGCGCTGTAGCGCTCAGCGTAACATCGGTGCTCTGGCCCGACACTCCCCCTGTGCGGGCATATGGCCCCTTCCTCACGCCGGCTGAAGGCTACCCTAGCTTCGCCCGGCGTAAGGAAGGGGCCATACGCTCACACAGGAGCGTATGGCCTCTTAGCACGTCCCCCAACCCTCATTTACTTACCTCCCCCCGCCCACCAGCAGTACTAGCGACGGCGGCCGTAGCTCTGGATCAGGCCCATAGAGTTTAAAAGTTAAATATTTTGTTAGTGGTATCCTAATCACTTGTCTAAGTTTTACTTTAAATACTACTTTTATACGCCTCCACGATGGTTGCGGTGCCACGTGACCCTTTGTGGCGCCCATTCCAGCCCGATGTACTGGGCTTGTTTGGTTTTGTTTCCCCTTTTATTCTGTTATTCTCTCCTTCCCCCTTTAGTTTGAAATGTGTTACCTGGAACTTCCCTTTTTTCCTGAGTATTTTTTGCAATAAATTTCTACTATGCTCATTGATATTTGCTGCCCACAACTCTCTGATCCTTACTCAATATGGTTACGTTTTTCTCATTAAACACTAAAGGGTTTAACGGCCCCTCTAAAAGATGTTTAGCTCTAGCCTCTTTTCCCTCTCATGTGGCAGATATTGTGGTCCTTCAGGAGACACATTTTTCCTCTTTTTTCATGTCCAATGGCCCATTCAAGAAAAATGGGGTGGCAATTTTAATTCACTCAAGAGTACAATTCCACTTAACTTTGCAAGCCACTGATAAAAATGGTCGCTATGTAATTTTAGTTGGCACCCTAGACTCTCAGGAGGTCACTATTGTTTCATTGTATGCACCTAATACACATCAACTCCCTTTCCTTAGGTCCTTATTTGAGCGCATTCAAGAAGTTATTAAGGGTTCTCTTATTATTATGGGGTACTTTAACCTGGTTCCTGATCCCAAGCTAAATAGGTCGGTTACGAGTTTGGGAAGCTCTAGACTAAAAGATCCCTCCTCCATTGCATTTATTAAATTAATCTATGAGTTTGAGCTATTTGATGTTTGGAGAGTATTACACCCTGGTTGTAAAGATTACTCTTTTTCTCGGCCCCACGCAATACCTTCTCTCATATTGACCTAATTCTCATAGATAAATGGACCCTCCAACATGCCACATCCCTTGGCATTCTTACTAGGGTTTGGTCGGATCATGCCCCAATAGTATTGGTTTGGGATTCCCTAAAACATAAAATGCCACCTCGTCCGTGGAGATTTACAAATTATTTAATTAAAGATCCCCTCATTAAAAAGGAGCTCGTAGATGCTATTTCAGATTACCTACACCCCTGAACATACTCACCCTACAATCCATTGGTGTGCCCTAAAAGCTGTCTTAAGGGGAGTCGCTATTAAAATTGGTGCTAGAACCCACCGCCAAAATTCTTGATTAAGACACCCCGTTTGGAAATGGCTCATAAATTTTCCCCCTCTCCTCAAACTAAAGCAGAGTTAGATGCAACTCTCAGGGACTTATTAAAATTAATGACTATTTGTACCCAAGTAACTTTTGAAAAACTAAGACAACACTTTTACTCCTCTGCTAATAGAGCAGGTAAAATGCTAGTTCGTAAACTTAGAGTTCGAAAAAATTCTACTCATGTTAAGCATTTAGTTGCACCCAATGGGGATAAAGGGGCTGATTCAGAGATGCGATTTCCACGGCACTTAGGTGCGTATATTTAAGATCTTAGAAAATTCGCAAAACTGCGCATGCGTAGTAATAGTGCAACGCCATGTACGTAGCGGTTAGGAGCGTAAGTTCGCTAAGATCGTAGGTCTGAATCGCACGCAAGCACTTAAGATCTTAAGTGCAGCGAATCTTTAAGATCTTAAGGATTTGCATGGAAATGGGCGGGGGGAGGCAGGGAAATGAGGGAAAGTGGGCGCGGGCTGACACTTAGGATCTTAAATGAACGCTACCACCCCACGTCACATCCCAAATGACAGCGTATAGTTAAGGCAATTCAATGGTGGTCTAAGTTTAAGATCCACCGCTGTTTGCAAGGGGAGTGTCTGGTTTTGCAGTGGGCTGGAACCTGCTAAGATCTTAGCTAAGGTGCGTATATTTGCGATCTTTTCGCAATCGCATCTCTGAATCAGCCCCAAAGTTACTAACCCTCTCCACATTGCTAACCATTTTGAGGAATATTACTCTCACCTATACAACTTAAATAAAGATAAAACATTTTTTCCAACCAATCACAGCAATGATCGATTGTGAAATTATGCTACCGTGTCTATCTGGGGAGGACCTGTTGCATCTAAATTCTCCGTGGACGCTTCAAGAAGTAGCTTCAGTTATTAAATCCCTTCCCAAGGGGAAAGCCCCAGGACCTGACTGTTTTACTGTAGATTTTTAACAAGCATTTGAGGACTGTATAACTTCCCTATTGACAGATCTATTCAATGGAATTGCGAATGGGGATATATTTCTCACTGAAATGCTTGCTGCCTAGGTTACCACTATTCTCAAACCAGGGAAAGACCCCAGAATGCCACAACATTATAGACCCATTGCCCTTTTTAATGTAGACCTAAAGATATATGCAAAATTGCTAGCGAATAGAATAGCTCCTCTTCTATCATTTTTTATAAAACCTGATCAAGTGGGATTTATTTCTGATCGGCAAGCGTCGGATGCTACCAGAAGGGTCTTGGATGTTGTGGAACTTTTAAATATTAACGACTATCGGGGGCTTCTCCTGTCACTAGACGCGGAGAAAGCCTTTGATCGCCTGCACTGGGGTTACATGCGCCAGGTCCTCCTCAAATTTGGTTTGCAGGGTCCTATATTACATTCTATATTGGTATTATATTACCTTCCTAATTTTCGTATCTTTTGTAACGGTTTCCTCTCTGAAGCCTTTCAAATAACTAATGGCACACGTCAGGGGTGCCCTCTCTCACCGTTGATCTTTGCCATGGCAATGGAACCCCTAGCTGAAAGGATCCGATGCACACCCGCATTCCCAGGCTTTCAATTTGTCTCTTCGCTGATGACGTTTTATTGTTTGTCTCTAACCCACTCTCTTCTTTACCTGTCTTACATACTATTCTTTCAGAGTTCTCCCAGGCCTCCTTGTACAAACTAAATATTTCTAAATAATCAGACAGTTTATGTACTCCTACCAATATGTATGGAAGATGGAATCCTTTTCTTATCTTGGAATTCAAATCCCTTCCTCCATATCTTTGAGGTTAACTATGTCCCTTTAATCTCACACCTTTCTAATTTAACTAGAGGTTGGATTTACCATGAGATCTCTTGGTTAGGCTGCATTTAAAATGACTATCCTACAAAAAATTATTTACTTCTTTATAACTATTCCCTACATACTCCCCACCAAACTAATCAATAAACTGCAAACGCTCATGACATCTTATGTGTGGCGTAAACACCCCCTAGGATTGCGACAACTAGACTATCATTACCTAAAAAGGCTGGCGGGATCTCACTCCCGGTCTTATCTTGCTTATCATGCTTATTGGCACAGTTAAGAGATTGGTCTCTACCTAGAGGATCTAAAGATTGGGTTGATATTGAATATTCTATGAATATGTCCTTTCCATTAGCAGACCTTCAATGCACACCGTACCCACTAAAACCTTCGGGCTCCCCTCCTCTACTTAGCAACACACATGGATTCAAGATATGGGATAACTGTATAGTTGCCAATCGACTATTCTCCCTTCCAACCAGCAGGCTATCTCTAGTTGCTCTTTCTAAATTAATCCCTGACTCTAGCTTTAAAGCTTGGCATAAACAAGGGATTTTCACGCTTTCACAAATTACTCACTCACACGGTCCTCACCCTTTCGCACAGTTACAAGGCAAGTTTGGCCTTCCTAACACTGAACATTTTAGGTACCTGCAACTATCACATTGGTAGGAGACTATAACCCGCAGAGGTAGCCCTATCTCATTACCCCCAGAGCCTTTCCTCTCTCGACTAACCAAATCTATAGGAAAAAGGGATATTTCGTTCTGGTATAAAACCTTAGCCCTAGACCCCCCTTTCCCCAAGTTATGTGCGCAGCTAGCATGGGAATGGGACTTAAATATTACCTTATCAAATTCTCAATGGGAACATATATTTGCCCTTTCTTTCCAATCCTCTAGATGCATTAATCATTCTGAAAGGCAGCTTAAACTGTTGCATTTGTTGTATTATGCTCCGAACCGGCTCCACAAAATTTGTCCACAACAGTCTAAAAATTGCTGGAGACTCTGTGGGGAGGTCGGAGACATTTATCAAATTTTTTGGCCTTAATTTCTGACGTATGCAGATCTGAGTTCTCTCTCTCTCTCCTGAAATTGCCTTACTACACTGCTATCCTGAGGGTATTACCTCTGACTGTAGATATGTGATTGGGCATATTCTTCCGGCAGCAAAAACCCTTATAGGACAGTATTGGAAATCCCAGACCATTCCCTCTATACCTAAACTAATTGCTAAAGTATCATTTTGACAAAATATGGAAATTCTGGGTATCCCGTATTACCCCAAAGCTACGTAGCCAACAATAATGTGGTTTAATTGGGCTGAATACATCGCCAGGTCCCACTCCCACCACTCTAATTCTCTCTCTGTCAATGGTGAATTGCCGGAGAGTGCAGACTTGGACGCCTTAGCATAGAGGCTAAAAAATCGATGGCCACTAATTTTCTTCCCCTCGCCCTCAGGAAGTTATCATATCCTCCTCCCCCTTTCCTGTTTCCCCTTTTGTATTTACTTTTTATTTATTTGTTTCTTTTTTGTCTTCCCCCATGTTTTTTTTTCTATATTTCTTTTAATGATCGACCTGTGCCTTTGCTTTTTCAAGATGCTTATGTAACTTGTTGATTTAGTACCTTAAAAAAATAATAATAATTTTGCATTTTGCATTTACTTTGGCCAACAAGGTACTCAATCTTGATTTAACTCCTACCCCTCCTCTCTTTTTCACTATTTTCATAAGATGTCCCAACCTATTCCAGATAGGTTTTGGGTCATGTTGTATTGGATCTGGGGCTGCAATAGCCCCAAATTGGAAGAATTCTGACTCTCCTTGTTCAGTAGGATCATTTCTAAAATTCACAATAATTTCCTCATGGAATTGGAGAGTAAACCTTACTCTACCTCTATATCATCCCCTATTATCAAATGTGCAACAAGCAGTGGCGGGGGGCAGGGTGGCATGTGCCCCCCCCCGGGCCGCTCCACCATCAGTGGTATTAGGGCCGCCTCTGTACAGCCCACGGCCAGCTGACCGGCCGACCAGAACAGGAACTTATGTCCTCACCTGGTCCAGGGCTCCGCACTGGACCTTTAAACAGTGGAACCAGGGTACTGTGACCCTTAAACAGCATCCTGGTTCCTCGGCAACAATGTGCTGGGCGTGATAACATCATGGATGTCACGCCCTGCATATATTAGGAGTAGACAACCGGAAGAAGCTGGGCAGCAGAGCACACAGGAAGAAGATGGAGAAAAGAAGAAAAAATGAATAAACAAAAGAAAGGAAGTAATTGAAAGGAAAGAAAGAACAGAGGGAGTGTGTGTGTGTGTGTGTGTGTGTGCGTGTGTGTTTGTATGTATGTATGTACATCAGAAAGTATGTGTGTGTGTGTGTGTATGCAAAAGTATGTGTGTGACTGTATGGACATAAGAAAGTATGAGCAGTGTGTGTGTGTGTGTGTGTGTGTGTGTGTGTGTGACTGTATGGAAATGAGAAAGTATAGGCAGTGTGTGTGACTGTATGGGCATTAGAAAGTATGGGCAGTATGATGTTATGGGCAGTGTGTGTGTGATTGTATGGACATTAGAAAGTATGGACAGTGTGTGTGTGACTGTATGAACAAGAGAAAGTATGGGCGGTGTGTTGGTAATGGCAGTGTATGAGTGACTGTATGGACATTAAAAAGTATGATCAGTGTAATTGTATTGGCAGAGTGTGTTTGCTAATATCATACATATACGGTATAGTCGGACTCAGTGCCAACATGCAGCAGTTAACCCCTACCCCAAGGGCATCTGCCAAACCCCAAAAAAGCACTGCAACCAAGCAATTAAGAAAGGAGGAAACGCGCTGTGTAGATACTGCGATAGAATCTAAAAAATTAACAAAATTCAAAATTCCATCCAAAACTTATGTATATATATGTATATATATAAGTCCAATGAAAAACCGGCACTCTGCATTAAATGTACTTGCTCTTGGTGCTCGTATACAGAAAAGTATATGTCCAAAGTAATAAACGGCACTCAAAGAGGCTTGATAGTGTTGAAAAAGATATACTTAATTTATTAGTGCTCCATAGAAATCCAACGTTTCAGTTACACTACAGTAACTTTCATCAGGGAGTGAAAACAAACAATTTACACCCACCACACAGTGCCTGTATTTATAGAAATAAAAAGAGGCATACTCACCACCTTTTGCCCTGGCTCCACGCGTCCTGCAACCCGGAAGACGCCAGCCCCCCCACAGAGTGCCGTTGCCCTGGTAACGGGGGCGTGTACGCCTGTCAGCGGGTACGGGCTGCGGGGCCGAGAGGAGGCGTGCCATATGCCCCTGTCTAAAACCAAAAGTAAATAGCACAGCAAGTCGTCCGCATCTGGATACTAAATCAACCTGTAAACAACGTACATTGCACTAATGACATCTGAGGTACAGAGGGACGGAGCCCTTCCAGCAATGGAGAAGATTACACCATTATATGTCCCGCTCGGTATCGCTCAAAGACCTGTCACTTAATCAGGGGAAAGCACTGCAAATCAGCTTGCAAACGTACCACAATCACGATCATTGTTGCAGAGGCAAATGTAAACAAATCTTGACCCGCAATAAACTACTAATGATACTCCATATTTGCACAAATAATACCAAGTTTAACGCTGCTAAGGATGGCACTAATTGTGCATCAATCAAAGTGCCTGTTCGCAGCTTCGTCACAATAGCCTCATCATGAGCACATCTGGCATTACATCAAAGTTTTACACACACTTCATAGGCAGCAGGGGGTAGTAAGACATACAGGAGGGCATATAGATGTGACACAATAAATATATTACGTAGATTCCTGTGTCTGATCCTACTTTTTATAGGGGACACCCTTACACCCACTAAATGGTAGAACGAACTGGTGATACAAGGTATATCATAACATCATATCTGGGTCAAACACAGAGCCGTGTTCAAACACCCATATCCAGCCTTATGTCAGCAGGATCTTGCATAAACGCACAGACAATCCAAAAATCATCATCTACAAGCAGTCAAAGCACCGTTACTGGAACATAGTCATAATACAATCCCCCGACAAAGCATCACAAGAAACAGGATAAGGGTAACTGCTCATTAAGTACCAGAAGCGTAACTGTTTTTAGATTGAAAATCCATGTACATTCACGTCTCTGTAGAATCAAATCACGTTTCCCCCCTCTAACGAGAGGTGGGATATGGTCAATCACCATAAATTTTAGTTCCGCCAGTGTGTGCCCTGAGGTTGCCCAATGTTTTGCCACCGGTTGGCCCTGTTTATTGGCAGTCAGGGATGCCCTGATTGCCGACCTATGCAGGGCCATTCTTTCTCTTACTTGTCTTGCCCACATACATCAGTTTGCATGGGCACAAAATCACATAAATCACAAACCTAGTGGTACATGTGATGATATGTCTGATCTTAAATGTCTGTCCTGTCAACGGATGTTCAAAGGTAGATCCCGTCATCATCTGTTTACACGAAGTGCATCCAAGACATTTATAGCAGCCTGGGTGCTTCGTCATAAAATGCCCTCCAATAGGTGGAGTTGTCATCCTGATATCATTGTGGCACAGGTGATCCTTAAGGTTTCTGGCCCTCGTGTGACTATGAAGAATAGACCGGGTCGAAAAACCTGGAATAGAGTTGTCAGTAGACACTATTGGCCATAATGATCTTGATGCCCTTTTCTTAAAGAAGCTCAGATGATCATATTGAGTGACACATGGAATTTGTGTGTCCAGAGCCTCTTGCTTCTTCTGTTTTACCGTTAATAGGGTGACCCTTGGTATCGCCACAGCCCGCTTGTATGCATCCTGTAATATTTTTGGCCCATAGCCTCTCGCCTCAAATTTCAACAAGGTCTCCCTCATCTGCTGGTCCCCAATAACCGGGTCACTGTTGATGCGCTTGATTCTAATCAGCTGTGAATAAGGGAGCGACTTGATTAGGCTTTCAGGGTGATGACTCCTGGCCTGCAACAATGTGTTCTTGTCAGTGGGCTTGTTGAATGCCCGGGTGGTCAAGAGGCCGTCCATTTTGCAGACAAGTACATCAAGGAAGGCAATTTCTTCGTTGCTGACAGTGTAGGTAAATTTGATTGTTGGGTGCATCTCATTAACCGCTCTCATAGTGGAGAGAAAGTGTTCTTGGGTTCCCGTCCAAATGATGAAGATGTCATCGATAAATCGGACAAACAAACTGATAAAATCTTTGCAACTAGGGTTCTGTAAGAACAGTGATTGTTCTATTTGGAACATAAAGGTGTTTGCATACGTGGGGGCTACATTGCTCCCCATGGCACAGCCCTGTTGCTGCAAATAATATTTAAGTTCGAATATAAAATAGTTGCAAGTCAAAATCTTATGTAACATCTCCAGCAAAAGTGGAATCGGGGGTCCTTCATACTCCATAGAGTTCTCCGACAATACCTTAACAGCCTCTATACCATCAACATGAGGAATGTTGGTATAGAGGCTGCTCACATCCACCGTGCACATCAGGAAGTGGGCAGGGAGATTTCTCAGACTCTGTATGATGTTCAAGAAGTGGGTAGTGTCCCGTAAATATGTACTTTGTTTCTGGACCACGGGCTGTAAAAAATAGTCCACAAATTTAGACAGTGGCTGTAATACTGAGTCTCTAGCAGAGATTATTGGTCTCCCTGGGGGCTCCTGAAGGTTCTTGTGGATTTTGGGGATAGTATACAGTATAGGTGTTTTGGGAAATTTTACTGTAAGTGCTTCCACAACCTTTGGTGGTAGGTCTCCATCTGCTGCGGCTTTGGTCAATAAGATATCAACTTGTGCTTTGATGTCAGTAGTTGGGTCATTGCTCAGAGGTAGATAGACATTCACTTCACCTAATTGGCGGTAGATCTCTTTGCAATATTGTAATCTGGTTTGAAGGACTATGGCCCCACCTTTATCCGCGGTCCCGATAGCCAGTTCATTGTCAGTACCAAGATCCCTTAAGGCCTTCCATTGTTGTTTATTCAAGTTTGGTTGTTTAGAGGGCATCTGTCCATGCGCTTTACAGATAACATCATCCAAAAGACGCAAAAAGTTCTTAATAGAAGGGTTAACGGTGGTTGGCTCAAATGTAGAAGTTGGTTTAAATTTGTTATACATCATATTAGTCGTCCCTACCATTGGAGGACGAGCATCAAAGAACTCCCTGAGTTTTAGAGTTCGTCCAAACCTATGGTGGTCAATCTTCCACTGTAGAGGTTTAAAGTTGTTTGTTGGAATAAATGAGAGGCCGAGGTTCAAAACTTCTTTTTCGGCCTGTGATAGTACTCTATCAGTAAGGTTGACTATGAGTTCTTGGTTGACCGCAACACTCTGGGTTCGTCGCTAGATATGAAGGATAAAAGATGACAATAGGGTGTACATATAAGTAAAAACTAAAATTATATAAAGTTGGAAAGGAATCAATATATTATAAATAACATGCATTTCAATGTTTTAAAACAAAAGTCCAAAGATTTAACATAAAAGGGGAAAAGGTTAAAAATATTTTAGATTGCACTAGAAGGAATCAAGAGTTCCTGGTTGGTTCCAACGAAGAATAGTTCCAATCAAGAGTAGCTCATTTTTTAACAAAAATACTCCATATCTTTGTACTTTCCCACAATATCCCAAAAAGGTGAAAAAGAAGTATATTAATATAAGAATATTTATTCAAAATCCATAAAAATAAAAACACATGAAAGCATAATATATGCAGAAATAAATAACCATGGTAAAAGGTGAACCTTTAAGTGAAAGATGTAAGGAAGATGTAAGAATAATGTAAAAACATATGTACCGTAAAAAGTTTTCACAAACATAATAGAAGAGGAGCTGTGTTATCATCATGCTAAAACTCCTGATCATTGATATCATCATTGTCAGCCATGTTGAACAGCTATATTAATATAATATACAACACAGAGCATCAATGTCACTAGGCACAATTGCCAAAGTTTCCACGATGACATGAAGAGGAAGGTGGAGTCACCCTCTGACCTTCTCGTCAGACACATTAAAGAGGCTGACATGTGGTCTAAAGATGCGCTCCTGGGAACTCAGGCGATGATGCTGGCCACTAATCTGGGGGTTCTCCTCTTCCTCAGCAGCAGCCACAAAAATATGCTCAACAATCTAAAATAGAATATATGGAGGGAGATACAGTGCTGTTTTGTGTGTGTGAATAAATAAATAATTAAATAAAACCCACACACTGTACAATATATGGATTAATAATAACTTCCTAACTAAAAAGGGCACACAATAGATCTATTCGTTAGATGGTCCTTCCTGACATTACAGTCCAAGATGCATACAGAATGGATGAAAGTCATATAATTCGCTACACAGTTTTTAATCTACAGTCCCAGCTGTATATTCCAAATTAATCCTCCTCATAGGCATCCATGACATAGAAGAAAGAGAGAAACAATTATAATCAGATGCTTAATAGATCAGCACGTTGTAGGTAATAACAACATTCCACCATATTTAAACAATATTCACATTTACTGGGATAAAATATAACATAGACATTGCATGAAATAGAGTGAGATCCTGGAGAAAAACATTTTGCGTACCCCTAGAGTCCGTTTGTGAAGCGATAAGCTGGTCCTATGTTAACAGCCGCCGGGACGTCTTGACAGGCGGCTGAATATGGACCTAACAAGTGGATCGTGCATGCTGGAAACAGAAGATGGAAGTTCACGGTCCGGGTATCCTCCTACTGGCTGTCACTTGACGCGTTTCGGGCCCTGCCCTTTTTCAAAAGTGACTTGATGCATGGTGAGTCCTCCATATATAGTGGTCTGGCAGCTGATCTTCTCAAGCTGGGCCCTAAAATGCTCCTCATTACCTTAGAACTTGTATGCTACTATCCTATCTCTATACATATGGCTTGTATCTATACAGGACTCTATAACTCGCAAACGTTTATTATACCATAACATTCTGCTCAAATAAATAAGTATCAATATGTTGTTCTCTACACAGTACTTTACAAATGGTACATACATAGAAACATTAAAACAAAATATTCATATTTCCCTATAAGTATTTGAACCTAACCTCCAATGATTTCAATGTTTTATAAACAAATCAAATTACCCACATATCCACTAACATTATTCTTCCTTTTATAGAACAAGATTTTACAAAACTTATTATATATAATTAAGGTGCTATTTGACATGATTGCATGAAGTGTTACTAAATATATAACCCTTTATTCCTAATATAT
>WWET01006231.1:39069-53396 GCA_011038615.1 Limnodynastes dumerilii
GAATTAAATGTACAAAAGAGTTTTTGGGAGTTAGAAGTCTGAGTAGAACTAATGGAAAGTAGAATTGTGGCATCGCTCAGAACATTTAAATAAGTGCAGTAAGTTAGCGGAAAATGTAAAAAAGTCTTAAAATCTTAGGAGAACGACATATGTACCAACGATGTTTTGCTTTGCAGGAGAATCTTTTAAGGTTTTTGTGGGTCCTTTGTGGTGCAGGACTTTCTTTTACGTGTAAACGTAGTACATTTTTACATTGTGTGAAATGAGAGTGAGCTCAAATAAGTGGGCACAGATCAGTGGATTTATAGATAGCAGTAACTGCACAAAAGGGAGCAAATCTGCACCTAGACAATGCAGTGTAAGGGGTGCAAATTATTTCAGTACTTTGCATGCAGGGAAATCACCAGCTGCTTATTCTAATTGCACATGGGGTCGGATCCTGACCTACGGGCGTGGATTTTTAACGATGCCCTGTCTTGTGCCCCAACAGGACATGCTGATGCTTGTAGAACTACAAGCATCAGCATGCCCATGGATGTCAGGTCATGCGGTAGTATGCCCTGCCAGCCAGGGGCCGCTGCACAGGTGTCTTGGTAAAACAGAAAAAAACTTTTTGGAACGTCGCAACTATGCCCGGCACTAATGACAGTCATTGGCCAATGTCTGAAATATCGTGAGAACGATATTTCAGACACAGGCCAATGACAGTGAATCTGTCATTAGCGCCGGGCATTTCCTGCTAGAAGGAAGTGAGTTGCGACGCTCAAAAAAGGTTTTTTTTTTTAATTGCGTAAAATTTCTTCTTCGCTGCCTGCTCTTTTTTCGCAGCGATAAAAAAAACTATTGAATTAACGTATTTTTTACGCTAAATGACTGACGATAGCGTCATATTTTTTCCGTCGCTAAATTTTTTTAAATAACGCCGCTAATTGAATCGGGCCCTTGGGTACACATAGACTAAGATGGGTACACATAGACTAAGATGGGTACACATAGACTAAGATTAATCATTCAAAGATGTGTCTTTCTCCTCACCATAGGGAACAGTAAAAGGATTGGTTCTGTAATGGACAGTAGAGACATTCCCTCCCTTTGCTCACTGAGCCACACCTACAGCCACCATTTTACATGCTGGTATCACAAATGTTAGGTTGGGTATGGTAAATTGAAATTCAATTGGTGCCAACGAAGCAGTAACTCAAGCAATCTCACAAGGGTCTAGTGGCCCTACAAGATCAGATAGCAGAATAATCTAAATTGAGGATATGGTCCATTGTAACCAATGAGTTTATTTAACTTTATCTATTTTTTTATATAGTAATTGGACATATTTGCAGCTTTAAACGTTGCATTGCATTTATTCTAACTACATTTAAATATTTAATTTCCATATAATAAACACAGTTTAATCAGAACTATTTGAATACTATTTTAGGGAGAGAATTTGGTCTATGCTACGGTGAACCATCAGAAAGCCACCCAATCAACCAAACCACCAAAACATCCTGATCCCGACAATGAAACGGTCTACGCTGCTGTGAAAAAGACATAGGACTTGTGACTTTCACTCAACAATTAATTTTCTTGTCTCTTGAATTAAATTGTTGTGGTTCAAAGGTCGGATGTCATTTTATAACAAGGGCCAACTGATTGGAAGTATAATATTCCCTAGGACCACATATTTATCAATTATTTGTTATTTCCCCCAGTTATGCCTAAATGTAATGATAGACAGTTAATAGATAATGCACTTAAAGGCTTGAAGGGTGGTGGATAGCCTAAAAGGGTGTGTTAGGTTATGCCTGTGCAGAGGGTCTTGGATGTGGAAATGGGGAGGCAACTATTGGTAGGGTGAAGAAGGGGGAAGGGAGTATGGATGGAGATAAGTGAGGAGTGGTTTTGTGTAGTGGAATAGGAGAAAGCCTTGTAGGTGGCGGTGAGGTGATTGAAGACAATTCTAAAGTGGACAGGAAGAGATTGACAGAGGAGGGAGGTAGAGGTAGAGCGGCAAGAAGATTAGTCTAGAAACAGCATTAAATATGGATTGTAGAATAGGAGAAGGAGGAGAAAGTAGGAGGTTACAGTGGTTGAGGTAGAGATAAAAAAAAGAGTGTTTAAGAGTTTTACTAGCATCATTGGGGATGAAGGGTCTGGATGTGTGAAATGTTGCGGAGATGAAAAAGACAGAATTGTGAGAGGATGCGGTTGTTAGGGGTGTAGGAAAGGGGAATGAGTCTAGGTTGACACGTAAGCAGTGGGTTTTGGTGAAGGAGGTGACGTTGGTAATAAATTTGGCATACTTACCCATTCATTAGTTTATGTTTCTAATATTTTTCTATATTTTACTATAGAGACAGCTGACAATAAGCTTTCGACTGTCCGTTATTCAAAAATTGAATTTTCAGCGAATGCATCCCCCTATTATTACAGTATTGTATTACTAGGGTAATTCACTATTTAAAGTTGGTCTACCAACACCATCAAACAGTGCACAAAGTACTGGTTATACTTTCAATTACGGTATATACAATTTATAAAGTGTTCCATTTGATAAGAAGAATTTATATTTGTTTACACGTGTATAAAAATGACAGTATTTATTAATTTTTTAAGACTGTTGAACATTAAGAATAACTAGATAAAAGAAATTATTTAAAATGATCTTTGTAACATTTTATATTTATCTCTTTTTGTATTTGTATGATAATCTTTTTTGTATAGACAGATATCTCTCTCTCTCTCTCTCTCTCTCTCTCTCTCTCTCACTCTCTCTCTCTCATCTGTTACTCTATCTATCTATCTATCTATCTCATATCTATCTATCTATCTCATATCTATCTATCTATCTATCTATCTATCTATCTATCTATCAATCTCTTATATATATATATCATTATCTATCTATCTATCTATCTATCTATCCATCTATCTATCCAGAATATTTGCTCATATTCTTGTAGCAATAAAATGGTGAAATATGTAATTTATTACATTAGGAATTAGTCATTTTTGTGGGCACAGAGTCGTTGTACATATATGACCAATACATTTTGTAACCATAATAAAAGGGAAGGAAGCCTTGATTTCTGTTATTAGTGTAATGAGTGATGGTCTCCCACTTACTTAACAGCAACTCTGATATTGCAAGACTCTGTGTATGTTTCATAGCTACTAGTATCTTGCTTAATATAGTTCCTAATACCTCTATTAAAGGTAGCACACATATTAATTGCCATCATTATTTCCTTATTCAGAAAGGGCCAGATCCAGAATGATCTATTTACTCATTCTGATTGTGTAAGTTCTCCGTGAGCATGCATATAATGGTTATGCATCAGAGTGCGCTATGAACCATTCTGGATACTGCACTAAAAAGAATATACAACAGCAGTGTGTGTATGGAGTGTACACATGGGGGGAGGGAAGGTATTTCAATTGTACAATAAGAGCGTGATCAAGCGTGATCCTTCGTTACTGACCAGCCTCATTTCTTACATGCCGTCACGTGGCTCGTGGTGGTATGAAGCTTCTTGCATTAGGCATGTAACCTCGTCCTGCTGTCTCCAGGGCTGTGCATCCATGTTGTTGCCTAGCAATCTGGACAACAGCCAATGAGCTGTCTGGTGTGTGCCTTCCTGGCTGCACTAATTGGGGTCCCAGTCTTTAAATATCCAGCAGACCTTTATTGGGGTGCCAGTTATAGCATCCAACTCGTTTGTCTGTTTTCTGAGCATCCTGAGATCTGTGTGCCCCATTTCTAATATTCTCCGCCTGTTGACTGCTATAGTCTGTTGCCTTCCTTCTGCTCAGCTCTCTGCCTTTTCAGTGTGTGAGTCTCTATTGAGTGCCGTGTGAGAGTCCCCGTCTGGATATTTAACCCTTTGTGGGTATCTGCCTCTCTTTGTTTATTTCCATCTGTATTTCAGTTTACCTAGTCACTATTGCACTTAAGCATCTGCACCCCGGTCTACCTTGTTAATGTGTATTTCCATCTGCACTCCAGTTATCTGGTTGTTATTGTGTACTTCCATCTGCACTCCAGTTATCTAGTTGTTATTGTGTATTTCCATATGCACTCCAGTTATCTAGTTGTTATTGTGTATTTCCATCTGCACCCCAGTTATCTGGTTTTTATTGTGCATTTCCATCTGCACTTCAGTTATCTGGTTGTTACTGTGTATTTCTAGCTGCACTCCAGTTATCTAGTTGTTATTGTGTACTTCTATCTGCACTCCAGTTGTCTGGTTTTTATTATGCATTTCCATCTGCACTCCAGTTATCTAGTTATTACTGTGTATTTCCATCTGCACTCCAGTTATCTAGTTATTACTGTGTATTTCCATCTGCACTCCAGTTATCTAGTTATTACTGTGTATTTCCATCTGCACTCCAGTTATCTAGTTATTACTGTGTATTTCCATCTGCACTGCAGTTATCTGGTTGTTATTGTGTACTTCCATCTGCACTTTAGTTATTTGGTTTTTATTGTGTATTTCCATCTGCACTCTAGTTATCTGGTTATTACTGTATATTTCTAGCTGCACTCTAGTTATCTGGTTATTACTGTATATTTCTAGCTGCACTCCAGTTATCTGGTTTTTATTGTGCATTTCCATCTGCACTCCAGTTATCTGGTTGTTATTGTGTACTTCCATCTGCACTTCAGTTAATTGGTTGTTATTGTGTATTTCCATCTGCACTCAAGTTATATGGTTACTACTGTGTATTTCTAGCTGCACTCCAGCCTATCTAGTCTAGACTGTGTTTAATTATCTGCACTCCAGTCTGCTCTGTCCTGTGAGTCTCCACCGCTTTTTCCAGTCCTTCTGTGCCATTTAAATCTTTTGAGTTCAGGTGACTCGGTGAGTTTTTATTTGTCCCTGGCCTATACACATATTTGTCTAGCACAAGATTGGTTACAGGGGGCTAAAACCTGCTACTGTTATGCAGTCAAGTCCATCCTCACCATCAGGAGCTCTAGTGAATATCATCCAATAGTTAGACTTTGCACCTTGGTGTACAATACCCTTCACCATTTTATGAGGAGTTAATGTTAAGGGTTCAGGTAGGGTCCAGGATACATGCTTTACATGCGAGGGGAGTGAACTACCCTCTCACATACGTTATATATATATATAACCACACTTCTGGCTTGCAGGGTGCCATTGTGTCCCAAATTCCTATGTTAAAGCGCATTTGACACTTATTTCATATGTGTCCATTTCCCATGTGAGTATGTTTTCACTGTTTTCTTAAACCAATAAATGTTGAGACGTTATTTTGCACCATAGAGGTGTACTTCTTGTCTCCCTACATATCCCTACTGCCGAGACACATATATATTGGTGGTATGTGTATAACCATATTCAAAATAATTTTTAGAGTGTATAATATTTAGAGTGTAAGTGCTTGTTTATATTGAGATCATCACAGATCCACTGTTATTTCATTTTTAATTTATATATTTTATAATTGATTAAAATTGCATTTGCTACTATTTTAAGACATACCAGCGCTCTGATATTTGTTTGTTCACTGATTATTTCCTTAGAAGGTTAACTTCTCTCTTTAATTTTACTAATAATTAATTGATTAGGTATTTATATATACAGAGCCATAGCGCCCCCTATATATCTGAGTTCTTACCCAAATATCCCCTTTTTGTACCTGTATGAGCTGAGCTGCCTGCCTGCCGGTCTCTGCCACGTCCCCCCGTTCCGACGCCTATGTCCCTTATCCACGAGTGGCATCGCCAAGCGGTGCCCCCCTTTGGCTGGCGACCCTGGTGGGTGCCATCCAGGCCAAGGGGTAGATACGCCTCTGCGAATAAGCCCCCCTTCCCCTGCGTTGGTATTGTCCTGATTCGTGGTCCGAAAAGGAGGTGGGGCTTAAATTTACCCGTTAGCCCCACCCCTTTTGATGTTCACCAATCGGACCAGTCCTGTCTCAGGATAAAGGGAGGAGGGAGGGGCATGTACAGATCCTGCCCCCTCACTTCTTAAAACACCCCTGCCAGTAGCTTTAAAATAATTGGAAAAAAAACTCGCATTGAATACCAAATCATTTAAATACAGTATAAGGGCACAGTAATACCAAAAATTTACAGAGATTCCATTTAAATAGGTGACTGAAAGAGGAACAGGCTTGATGAAGTAGAAACAAAATAGATACATAAATGTACCTATAGCCAGCACTCAATAATGTAGACAAATGCTAGCACAACAGTCATGGAGATGATAAATGAAAGAATAGGTTTATTCCAGAGTGGTCCACACAAAGAAATAGTCATGGGGGGAAAAAATATAAAAATAAGCAAATCTAACGCTAAGGGATGCTTTAAAAAGAACAACAGCATCAAAAGAAAAAACACCAAAAAAAGTAAGAAAACCACAGTGAAAAAATGGCAAAGGTAGTTCCATAATAAGTTAATGTAAAGTTCTCAAAATAAATCACAATAACAGGCTATAGGAATCCTGGAATAGAATAAATGGACCTGGAGGGATATCAGAGCAGTCAGCATAAATATGGCAAAATCCCTTCAGTAAATCCAAGTTAGAGGCAGAAAGAGATCCTTACATGCGGAGCTTATGGGGTAAAGTCCCAACAGCTGTTTTGGTGCTACACGCACCGTCCTCAGGGCAATCCAGAGCAGAGTGAGACTGACCGCAGCAAACAGCAGTACTGGACGGGATGAAATACTCGCGGTAGCCAATAGGAGTGCGGGAGGGCGTGGATCATGCAGCTGTGTCCCGGCGGTTGGCGCATCATACTGTAAGTCAGCTGTAGGTTGCCTGGCGACGTAGTCAACAAAGCGGTCATCGGAGAGTTGGCGCTTCATATTGTAACTCCGCTGTTAGTTGCCTGACAACGTGGTACACAAAGCGGTCATTGGAGAATTGGCGTTGCCTCAGAGATAGCAGTGTCTACAGGGTGACAGATGTTTGGTCAGCAGGTGGCAAGCACTGAGTTGGGAGAAATGGTCAGGTTGGGCAGGAGGAGGTGCATACATATACATACATACATACATACATATACATACATACATACATACATATACATACATATATATATACATATACATACATATATATATATACATATGAAAAACTTCTAGGGAGAAGAGGATCCGCACACAATAAAATCCAAGTAGAGCGATGGTGCACGGCTCATGAAATAATGTAGAAACAAAATAGATACATATATGTAGCTATAGCCAGCACTCAATAATGTAGACAAATGCTAGCACAACAGTCATGGAGATGATAAATGAAAGAATAGGTTTATTCCAGAGTGGTCCACACAAAAAAACATGGGGGGAAAAAAAAGAAAAATGGGTGAATTTAACACTAAGGGATGCTTTAAACAGAACAACAGCATCAAATGAAAAAACACCAAAAAAGTAAGAAAACCACAGTGAAAAAATGGCAAAGGTAGTCCCATAATAACTTAATGTAAAATTTTTAAAATAAATCACAATAACAGGCTATAGGAATCCTGGAATAGAATAAATGGACCTGGAGGGATATCAGAGCAGTCAGCATAAATATGGCAAAATCCCTTCAGTAAATCCAAGTTAGAGGCAGAAAGAGATCCTTACATGCGGAGCTTATGGGGTAAAGTCCCAACAGCTGTTTTGGTGCTACACGCACCGTCCTCAGGGCAATCCAGAGCAGAGTGAGACTGACCGCAGCAAACAGCAGTACTGGACGGGATGAAATACTCGCGGTAGCCAATAGGAGTGCGGGAGGGCGTGGATCATGCAGCTGTGTCCCGGCGGTTGGCGCATCATACTGTAAGTCAGCTGTAGGTTGCCTGGCGACGTAGTCAACAAAGCGGTCATCGGAGAGTCAACGCTTCATATTGTAACTCCGCTGTTAGTTGCCTGACAACGTGGTACACAAAGCGGTCATCGGAGAATTGGCGTTGCCTCAGAGATAGCGGTGTCTACAGGGTGGTTATCACGGTCTCAGCGAGTCAGGAGGCTTATGTGATGTGCATCTGGGCCATGAAGATGCGGGTATATCTGGGCCATAGCGTGGGCAGGTACCTATCACCCCCCTGCTGAAAAGGGGAGAAGGAAACAAGCATTTCACATAATAAAGCCATCAGAGGCTGCAGAAACAAAGTAATGACCTTATCACCAGTTAATGCCCATGGACCTCACCCAGGGCAACAAATAAAGCAATAACAGCAATGACATGGTATGTGTGCTGGTGCGGGCCAGAGGTGATCTAATCAAGGAGCAAGATGTTGAGGGAACACATAACATATGAGTAACGGTGGTGCACAAAAGGCCAACCGCCACCAGCATCAAGGGTGACAAGGTAACATAGACCCCAGTAAGGTTATAGCTCAGTACAAAGATCAGAGCATATATGGTGTAGTGACGGGCCCCTCAGGAATGTCACGGGACATCAGCTTCTGTACATGGTATAATAAAAGCAACAACGGTTACCATCATATATCGGGTAATAGCCACGGCAGACAATGAGTGAGGGTTAAACCAACTTTGGGGGGGACACTGGCGCTTCAGCAATGGCTGAGGCCGTGACACAAATCATAATGACCCATAAACTGATAACCGTAAAATGGTAGCCCCGTTAATGATACCTAGTGTTTCAGCACTAAAACGAACCCTGTACCACACCGAGGCCCCACATGTAGGCTCAGCAACATATTTTGGATAATAGCATCATAAGGCCACCATAAAGGGTAAGACATAAAATATACAGTGTACTGCTATGCAGAAATATGACATACACAGTGCGGGGTGGGCATCTGGTGCTTCAGCATCAACTCAGGCCCTATCCCCCAACATAATAGGCAAAACCTATGGGTAAATGATGCAAAGTGCCCACAGCGGGGAGAGCTCAACGACACAGTACATTCTAGTAAGTGCACTAATCCTCAAAGGTGCAATTATAGGGCATGTAGGTGGCAGGCAAGCCACCCACAGCGGGGCGAGCTTGAGGTGCCCACGGTGGGGTAAACACAACGACACAACACATGCTGGTAAGTGCACTAATCGACAAAGGAGCAACCATCGACAATAGTGGGGTACATACAGGAAAGGTGTTAAAGGCAACAGGCCAAAATGAGCTCCTCATTAAGACCCTCCGGGTTAAGAGCATGAAACAAAAACGTAAGTCTCGCCTCCTTCTGTAGAAGGATTTTGTCTCTGTCACCACCTCTTCTGAGTGGTGGAATATGAGCGACAGGCATACACCGAAAATCCCGTAATGAGTGTTTGTACTCAACAAAATGTCTGGCTACAGGAGGAGTTTAGAATCCACAAGCCCTTGAGCTTTGCGGATGGACGACCGATGAAGTGTCAGGCGTTCTTTCAGCATACGGGACGTCTTGCCCACATAGACTTTGGCACAAGGGCAAATAATGACATATACAACAAATTTAGTATCACGGCTAATCCTGTGATGGATTTTGAATTTGAGATCCAAGGAGGGATGAGTGAAGGTATCCCCAGTGATCAGAGATGAACAATTGACGCATCCCTTGCATCAAAAGAACCCTGGTCGCAATGATAACCAGTTGGATGCCGGTTTGGTAGTAATGTCGTTCTGAACCAATTTGTCCTTTAAATTGTGGCTTCTCCTGAAGCTCATTAAGGGTCGTTACTTTGTTTCTGCAGCCTCTGATGGCTTTATTATGTGAAATGCTTGTTTCCTTCTCCCCTTTTCAGCAGGGGGGTGATAGGTACCTGCCCACGCTATGGCCCAGATATACCTGCATCTTCATGGCCCAGATGCACATCACATAAGCCTCCTGACTCGCTGAGACCGTGATAACCACCGCTTAGTTTCTCTGACACGGCGCCCAGATGCACATTGTACAAGCTGCCTGACTTACTGAGGCCGTGGTTACCGTCTCCTATTTTACTGGATACAGCGTTCAGTCACTCAGTTTCCAGATCTCCCATCATGTCCAGTGCTGGACTCCAAGGGTCCCTCGCTTCCAAGCATTAAAGCACCTCCTCCTGCCCAACCTGACCATTTCTCCCAACTCAGTGCTTGCCACCTGCTGACCAAACATCCATCACCCTGTAGACACCGCTATCTCTGAGGCAGCGCCAATTCTCAGATGACCGCTTTGTGTACCACGTTGTCAGGCAACTAACAGCGGAGTTACAATATGAAGAGCCAACTCTCCGATGACCGCTTTGTTGACTGCGTCGCCAGGCAACCTACAGCTGACTTACAGTATGATGCGCCCACCGCCGCAACACAGCTGCATGATCCACGCCCTCCAGTACTCCTATTGGCTACCGCAAGTATTTCATCCCGTCCAATGTCACTCTGCTCTGGGTTCCCCTGAGGACGGTGCATGTAGCACCGAAACAGCTGTCGGGACTTTACCCCATAAGCTTCGCATGTAAGGATCTCTTTCTGCCTCTAACTTGGATTTACTGAAGGGATTGTACCATATTTATGCTGACTGCTCTGATATCCCTCCAGGTCCATTTATTCCATTCCAGGATTCCTGTAGCCTGTTATTGTGATTTATTTTGAGAACTTTACATTAACTTATTGTGGAACTACCTTTGCCATTTTTTCACTGTGGTTTTCTTACTTTTTTTGCTGTTTTTTCTTTTGATGCTGTTGTTCTTTTTAAAGCATCCCTTAGCGTTAGATTCACTTATTTTTATATGTTTTCCCCCCATGAGTGTATTTTTGTGTGGACCACTCTGGAATAAACCTTTTCTTTCATTTATCATCTCCATGACTGTTGTGCTATCATTTGTCTACATTATTGAGTGCTGGCTATAGCTACATTTATGTATCTATTTTGATTCTACTTCATCAAGCCTGTTCCTCTTTCAGTCACCTGTTTAAATGGAATCTCTGTAAATTTTTGGTATTACTGTGCCCTTATACTGTATTTAAATGATTTTAAATGAGTTTTTTTCCCCAATCATTTTAAAGCTACTGGCAGGGGTGTTTTAAGAAGTGAGGGGGCAGGATCTGTACATGCCCCTCCCTCCTCCCTTTCTCCTGAGACAGGACTATTCCGATTGGTGAACATCAAAAGGGGTGGGGCTAATGGGTACATTTAAGCCCCACCTCCTTTTCGGCCCACGAATCAGGACAATACCAACGCAGGGGAAGGGGGGCTTATTC
Source organism: Limnodynastes dumerilii (assembly GCA_011038615.1). Classification (NCBI taxonomy): domain Eukaryota; kingdom Metazoa; phylum Chordata; class Amphibia; order Anura; family Limnodynastidae; genus Limnodynastes; species Limnodynastes dumerilii. Next base: position 50,205 of record WWET01006231.1, read on the forward strand.
GCAGAGGCGTATCTACCCCTTGGCCTGGATGGCACCCACCAGGGTCGCCAGCCAAAGGGGGGCACCGCTTGGCGATGCCACTCGTGGATAAGGGACATAGGCGTCGGAACGGGGGGACGTGGCAGAGACCGGCAGGCAGGCAGCTCAGCTCATACAGGTACAAAAAGGGGATATTTGGGTAAGAACTCAGATATATAGGGGGCGCTATGGCTCTGTATATATAAATACCTAATCAATTAATTATTAGTAAAATTAAAGAGAGAAGTTAACCTTCTAAGGAAATAATCAGTGAACAAACAAATATCAGAGCGCTGGTATGTCTTAAAATAGTAGCAAATGCAATTTTAATCAATTATAAAATATATAAATTAAAAATGAAATAACAGTGGATCTGTGATGATCTCAATATAAACAAGCACTTACACTCTAAATATTATACACTCTAAAAATTATTTTGAATATGGTTATACACATACCACCAATATATATGTGTCTCGGCAGTAGGGATATGTAGGGAGACAAGAAGTACACCTCTATGGTGCAAAATAACGTCTCAACATTTATTGGTTTAAGAAAACAGTGAAAACATACTCACATGGGAAATGGACACATATGAAATAAGTGTCAAATGCGCTTTAACATAGGAATTTGGGACACAATGGCACCCTGCAAGCCAGAAGTGTGGTTCTTAGCTCCCTACATATCCCTACTGCCGAGACACGAGGCAGCGATCAGCTGTGTATCTGCACCCCATCTGGAGACGCATGTGACCGGAACAGAGGGGAATCTGCCGCCAAAGTAAGATATCGGAGCAGAGAGGGAGTCAAGCCAGGGGTGACAGACATTTTCTACAGAGAGAATTTAATCGCTACAGCGCAACTGAAGTCTTGCTGAGTATACATCTCTCCGCCATCACAGATTCTGCACAGCCGCTATCACTGCGGATTGTAGTGTCATCAGGATCAGAGGAGATTCACAACTTCCACCACTATCCAGAATATACGCTACTGTGTCTTTTTCTTCTCACATCTGGCAGCATCATCAGACTAATAAGAAGAAGGAACTGTCTGCCTGAGCGCACTAGCAGCCTGTGTGCGAGCGCTATTAGCCCAGCATCACTAAAAGCACTTGCCGTTTTCACACAGCCATGTACTTACCTAAAGTGTTTTCTGCGTGCACACTCAATATATAATGAGACTTTTGTGGATTAGGGCTGTAAAGATTATGTGAATACATTGGGCCTGATCCAGACCTACGCCCGCTAGGACGGCGGGCGTAAGCGTAAGATCGTCTGAAAAGCCAATCTGCGCATGCGCCGGGCAGATGTTGCCCGGCGTAGCTACGGCAACGCCCGATCATCGATCGGGCATCCGTAGGAACAGCGTAGGGACACTGGAGGGGGCGTCCTCCTAGCGTCCCTACGGTTACGGTTACGGTTAGTGAAGGTGGGCGGGGAAAGGTATTATAATGAGGGAGGGAGGGCTTAACGGTAGCACGCTCGTGTGCGAGCGTATTACCCATTGCTTACGCCGGCTGAAGTTAGGGTAGCCTTCAGCCGTCGTAAGCAATGGGAAATACGCCCAGGGGGAGTGTCGGGGACAGTGGACGCCGATACGCTGTGCTTTAGTAAGCAGAGCGCATCGGCGTAGGTCTGGATCAGGCCCATTGTGAGTGAACATATTGATACTTGCGATCTACTGTACAACAATTACTTTGTTACAAGTGTCCACAGCAATTCATTAACACCACAAGAGACTGTATTCGCACTGTTCTTTTTTGAGGTGTCAGACTTTAAATTATTTACAGGACTGTGCATTTACCATTTGCAATATATAAGAGCATCTAGAACTTTCTTCTCATCTGTATTGAACAATACTTTACCAGATTTCAGGCGTTTGAAGTCTAAGATACACAACGTCTTTATTCGTAAGTCCTTACATGGGGTTATAAACGCAGATATACCAGTGCAACATACGCTTTCACCACATTTATTCTGGAATTAGGGATTTCCAGTCCCACATAGGTTGTCAGCAGTTTTTGAGACGCACTCGTGTAACATACCTCCATCCCTATATAATTACAATATGTTAGTTTTGTTGATATAGGTCTTGATTCACAATTAAGTAAGTGTTGATTTTCCTTGCATGCCCAGAACACAAATATACGCATGGAAGCCAGCTGTTAAGAACGTGCGAGCACTCTACACGTACTTAAATCCCCACCTCAGTGAGAAGGAAGTTAAGAAATATGGGTCAGGTGAGGCATTTAAATGGCCTATGATGGGTGTGGTTAATGTACGCAGCCAGGAGTGTAACTAGGATTTTGTGGGCCCCATAGCAGAATTTTGAACCTAGATCCTCTCTCTCTCTCTTTCTCTCTCTCTCTCTCTCATAGATTTGTATAAAGAGCCCGATTCAACTAGCCGTGATGACAGGAAAAAGCTTGCGGTGTGCTTTCTCACGTCATTTACGGTACCTAAAATTAGCCGATTTTTGTGGAATTAGCTTTGCACCGTAAATAACGCGGTTGTGAAGCTAATTGAATCGGGCCCATAGTATGTATTTTTCTAAGGATACTTCACACAGTGACCCTCTATTGTTGAAGAAGCAGCCGGCGTCAGCTGGACAAATGAAAAGCACAGGCGCAATGACATGATTACTGGGCCAACAGGCCTCCCTAAGTCGCCAGGCCCCACAGCAATCGCACATATTGCACCCCCTATAGTTACGCCCTTGTACGCAGGTACTTAAGCTCCTTAAGCACAGAAATATAGAATTAAGGTTGAACTTTGTGGGGGAAAATCCTTAGGAACGAAAGCAGGGTCATGGGAGTTACCTTGAGACTTAGTTGCATATCTTTGCGAATCCATACGTACTTATTGAACAGGAATCTATGGATCAGGTCCAATAATCTAATTAATCTACCAACCCACAAAGAAACACATAACCTTATAGGACCGGATTCAGAGCTACGCATCCGTGTGAAATTTACACGGATGCGAAGCTATTTAGTGCAAGTGCGCATGCGCAAAAGGCGCAAGGAAGTCGGATTGCTGGCGGAATTTATGGTATCCGCCAGCATCCGACTCCAACTGAAAAGGGGGTGTGCCAGGATATTTAAATGAGAAAATGTTCGGTTTTCTCATTTAAATATTCTCTGAGCATGAGTTCGCTTGCATGCGGAAATAGCACT
>WWET01006232.1:20865-39849 GCA_011038615.1 Limnodynastes dumerilii
GTGGGGGGGGGGGCCCCCCACCCAAGCTGATCTTTTGCACCTGGGCCCATGAACCTTTAGCTACGCCCCTGGTCTTGATATTAGATTCATCTTTCCCCAAGTTAAAGTCTTAACTAGATTGGGAGCGAGATTGCAAATTAGAATTCACTCCAGCCCAATGGGAAAATATCTTTGTATCAACCTTTAAGATCTCCAAATGTATGGACCACTCTGAAAGACAATTCAGACTGGTCCATAGAATGTATTTCACTCCCGAGCACCTGCACAAAATCTGGCCTGATCAGTCTAAGCTCTGTTGGCGACAGTGTGGCAATGTGGGGGACATTTTCCACATCTTTTGGGATTGCCCGGTTCTCTCTCCTTTTTGGAAAGAGATTGTTTCTTTATTTCTGCAGTTTGCAATATAGACCTTCCCTTAACGCCGCAAATAGCGCTCTTCCACATATACCCTACTGATATCACTTCAGATTACACGTATGTTATAGGGCACATTCTATTGGCAGCAAAGACCTTAATAGGCCAGCTCTGGAAGTCCCAGACTATCCCTACTATCTCCAAGGTTGTGGCAAAGGTTTCTTTTTGCCACACTATGGAAACGATAGATGTCCCATATTCCTCTTATCCATCCTCTCCGTTGATGCGTTGGTTATGCTGGGCTGAATATATCACTAATGCTGCGGATAACTCCCCTAGACATACCTCTACCCTGAGTGAAGCCCCTGAGACGGTGAGCCCAGAACCTAAAATATCTGATAGTGGGGAAGTTCTTATTCTATAATGTGTGGATCCCTTGTATCTTGTATATCCGTGGGGAATGGATCCTCCTCTCTGTTTTACCCAACTTTGTATATCGTGCTTTCACATGAGATTACTATGTATCAAAAAACGTGAACTGTATTCTGTGAACATGTTAAACCCCCCTTTTTTTTTTCTTTTTGTACCCTCTTTGGTTTACTAAAATTCAATAAAAAATTTTAATGGAAAAAAAATGGTGTGCATCTTATGGAAGGGATATGGGGATATAACACTGAACTTACCTTTGCTGTCCCTCCGGCGGTCCCTCCGGCAGTTTCAGGCTCTCTCCACCGCAGCTCTGACTCAGCCTCTCTCCCTCGCGGTGCACGCTGTACGATGACGTTGTATGACCTTAGGTCACGCAACGTCTATGTACGGTGCACGACGTGAGGGAGACAGCCAGAGGCACAGCTGCGGTGGAGAGAGCCTGAAACTGCCAAAGGGACCGCTGGAGGGACAGAAAAGGTACGTTTAGTGTTACATCCCCTATATAAGACGCACCTGATTTTTAGACCTATTTTTTGTCTAAAAAAAGGTGTGTCTTATACATGGGGAAATACGGTAATTACACTATGTATAGGTAAATGCAGGGCCATCTAGATGCACTAACAAATCACTGCTAAGTTATATGAATTACCAATGTTCAGTCTAAATAACATTTTAATATCTTTAAATAAAACATTGTTTTATTGTTTATTTCACAGGTGATGGATAAAAATGTAGCAGCACGCTTGGGCATTTCGCTAGATGTAAGTTATTAATTGAAGACATGAAGTTTCCTCTTGTGGAAAGGCAAAACACATATTTTGCCTTTAAAATGTAATTGACAATGATGTGCAACTTTGTGTTATGTGAGCTGCTCTAGCTCCTCAAGAACATTTCACAAGTTTCCCTGAATGCTACACGCATATACACACACACACACACACACACACACACACACAAACATATGACTGAGGAGTCCAGAGAAAAAGTTGAACAGGCATCCAGGTCAGGGTTCGAAGTGAGGGGTTATACGGGGGTATGACATACCGTCACTTCTCCCACTGGTTTAATTAAAAAGCTGTAAATCACTTCCATTATTTCTATATTTTCATACCGCTGCTTCTGAATGTCCATACCGCTGCTTCCGAATGTCCATGCCGCCACTTCTGAATGTCCATACAGAGGTTCTTTCTATTTACCAAATAGAAAAAATTGTAAAACCGGCAAACGGCATAGTCCACATCCTACATCATCCAGCCATACACACACAGGGCCGGATCCAGAACAACATCCCTCCGCGGAAATATGTCCGTCAGATGCCGATGACAGTTACTGCGCATGCGTAGTAACTATTTTACGTAATCTACATATCGTTTCGTTACGTAGATTGCGTATATGTGGTCTTAAAAACCGCTTATACGCAATCTATGAAATAAAACGATATGTAGATTACGTAAAATAGTTACTACACATGCGCAGTAACTGTCATCGGCATCTGACGGATGTATTTCCGCCGAGGGACGTTGTTCTGGATCCGGCCCATAAACACCTTCTTGAAATAGACACGGAGATATTGCTGCGATTCAAAGGGCATATAGTTTATTAATTAGCCACTTAAAACCGTTGACTATAATAATTTGCGTAATTAAACCAGGCTTGGCTAGGTGGGGGTTTCAGCTCCTCCCCCAACCCAAACAACAACATGAAAATACCATGGATCCAAAACCTGTACCCTGGCGCCCCCACGAGAGCGGTCTTCCAGCAAGAGCACTGACCTTTACCTGTTCTAACTGTCCACCCCAGCACCTGGAGGGTGGCAGTTCCTACTTGACTCACCGCTAGGGCATGATGTCCTTGGAACGCAACCGGGTTGTGCTGGTTGCCAGGACCAGTCCCTCCAAAACCTACCCAACTACTTACATCATGCGCCAACCAATACCCGCTGAACCCCCATTGCTAACACCCCACCATGCACCATCTGAAAAGGAAGGTTAGACAAGCAAACAATCAAACTTAAACATAACTTTAAGGGAGGGAGGGAGGGAAATCCTTTCGATAAGAGCTACCTCTAACTCCACCCCTTAACTTTTATACCCCTAACCTAACCCCACCTCTAAGCACTCTAACTCACCCCACCCCAACCTATCAGAAACCATAATAACTAACCTCTTACCATTAACCCCTAGCCTTCTGATGCCTGTTGTGTCCTTGCCTGCCGTTTTTGTCCCTGTAGCCCTACGACCACATTTAGAGCCAGATTTGCTAAGCTGGTGGTTTGGAAAAGTGGAGATGTTGCCCATAGCAATCAGATTTTTGCTGACATTCTCTAGTATGTAAAAAGAAAGTGAGAGCTAGAATATGATTGGTTGTTATTGGCAACATCTCCAATTTCCCAAACACACAGCTTAGTAAATCTGGCCCTTAGGGTTATTTCTGGTATTCTGTCTCCAGTTGCCTCTCTAACCCACACAATCTCCTTTTTCCCCCTGGAAATAGATTGTAAACATAAAAATATTGAAATTTAGATCAATTTTCATTTCATTTTCCATTATTTATCATTTTTAAAGGATTCCAATGTGGATATCATGGCAGAGATCAAATGGTCAACTCCACTAAAGTGTGATATGTCGAGTACATCCTACAAGCTGATGGCATCTGCAGACGTAAAAATCACGATAAAAAGAAAACCAATAGCGTCATTCCAGGTTGTAAGTAGACATGCCAGAAGCTAATAATGAATATACTTACTTTGAACTGAGTGATACATCATTTTATTTTAATTTACTCATGAAGAATTCTAGAATACACCATTTCTAGTTCATAGAAATATTGCTTTCACGCTTTTATAATGCTATTATAGGACCAGATCCAGACTTCCTTCAAGGAGTCCTTTTCTGATCACTATTATTGGAAATGTCCTCTTTTGGAAAGAAGCGCATGCATGGGTGACACCTTTCCTGGACAGATATGAATCCTCTGGATCCATAATTCAGTCCTGGTTCAATATCCAATGGTGGGACGGGGCTTCTGCTCTGTGGGTGGAGGAGGCATGATATTAGTACAGTAAGGGTTGGCTTAAGGTAAGGGTCATGTGGCAGAAATCCTTGCGAGCAAGGGTAGTGGCCTTCCATCACTTGTATGGATTTCTGGATGCAGTGAGGATCAGGCATTAGACCTCAGCTGCAATTTCGGCCGGAGAACTGATTGCAGCCACAGTGGGGCAGATCCAGTCCCACACATGCATTACATGCATGCAAGGGTCTGTAAGTAGGATCGCGTAGCGGGGAAAGCACACCCCTGCACTCCCCGCTCTCAGTAATACATCTGGGCACTTACATGTCCAGATTCCTACCTTAACTATTACCACTAAGTCTGTGGCCCTACGGCCGCAGGCAGAGTCATAACAGGGCTTCCCCCACCCCATAAACTTCATTTAAATGGCTATTCCCGCTTATGTGGCGGGGATTGAGTCATCATAAGGGAAGGCTCTGCTCTGTCCCCGTAAGTACTGTCATATGTAACTTTGTTACGTACCATAGTACTTACGCTTAGGGAACATCTGCTGCGCACATCTGCAGATGTTTCCTGACAGTGAATTTATGCAAATGGCTTACATAAATTCACTGATGTATTTTGCTCTGGATTTACCCCAATGTCAGTGGCCGGTGTCATTCTGTCTGGTGTTATATTCGATGCTTTGTTTACATTTAGGAGCTGATTCACAGTTAAGAGTGAGTTAGGTGCGGCTAGATGCCAACACGCCCCCCGTTTTATGGTATCTAACGGCACTTTCGAGCAGAGCCGTAGCTAGAAATTTTAGTGCCTGGGGCCAAAAGGAAAAATGGTGCCCCTGACCCTGGATTTTAAACCAATTTAACATTAAATGTTAAATAATTGGTGCCCCCCCCCCCACCACCACCACCTTTAAGTTTTGCACCCTGGGCGGCCGCCCCTATCGCACACCCCTAGTTACGGCTCTGCTTACGAGTGCCATAGAGCTACATTATGTCTCCGTGCAATGTCTATTCGGACATTGCCTCTCGCCGCCTCCCTCCCACCTAATCTACATAGATAGCGTAAATGACCTACGAAGCTTCTTAAGTATGAATCAGGCCCTAAATGACTACACAGAGAAATTACAGTTATGTTGTGACTGCTGTTAGGTAAATGAGCTGAAAAATCTCTCTTCTGTTTCATATATTTCCCATGGCAGCAAGGAAACTTTTCTGTCCAAGTCTTAAATGGACGAGGATTCATGGGCTTGGAAGTAAAAAAAAAGTAAGAATAACTTCCTTATTCATTTTGGCCATTAAATAACTTGTACTTGATCATTGAGCTTTGACTTTCTAGCTTCCCATTTTAAAAGTATTACAGATGCTACTACTAGAGATTAGTAACTAGTTTGTTTAAATCATTACACTGAAATCTACAACGCGTTCAGCGCTCTGGCAACATAGTGCCTTTGTTGGCAAACAAATGCACTACGAGAGAGCCATAGCTAGAAATGTTAGTACCGGGGGCAAAAAGGAGTAAGGGTGCCCCCCTAGCAGCAAATTCCACACCAATTTAAACTTATGTATTAACCTACTCTCTCTTTGTGCCCTGGACAGCCACCTCTGTTACACACCCCTACATACAGCCCTACACTATGGCTACATAGGACAGTATTCACAATAGACGGAGCAGTTTAGTTAGAGAGAGGCGGGCTAATGTAGCCTCGGGGAGTGTTTAAGTGGAAGTGGGAGGGATTTAGATTAGCCGGGGAGGGCGGGGGTGGGGGAGTGGCATTGTCTGTGCATAGTTTCCTTCTTAAGAAGGAAACTACACACAGTAAGATAAGATAGCCCTTTGGCACTCTTAAGTGCCATAAGGTACCTAAACATGGGGGTCGGGTTAGGGGCAGGACGAGTGAGTTAGGTGCGGGTCTGTCTTAACAGTATTGTAGGCCCTGGGCAAAAACAATGCGTAGGGGCCCCTACCAACACATTTACGGGAATAAAAATGCCCCTATTTGTCCAGCTGTCCCAACTTATGTGGCACTCTTCCTGTACCCGAATACTACCAGTCCTTAATGGAGGGGGCAACATTGGATTCACTTGACAGGAGTCTGTCCTTGATTCTTTTTGCTTGACCTGAGGTGTAATCTCTCACTGGCGGCTGTACTCTGTGTTGTTTGACATCTTCCTTAGTTGTACTGAACTGGACTCCTCTCCAGGGTTGCCCGGGTGTCTATATATAGAGACAGATATATTGCTTTTTATATTTATATTTTGTACACATTCACACTCCATTCATACCTCTGCCTCCAGATCACACTCCATTCATACCTCTGCCTCCAGATCACACTCTATTCATACCTTTACCTCCAGATCACACCCCATTTATACCTCTGCCTCCAGATCACACTCCATTCATACCTCTACCTCCAGATCACATTCCATTCATACCTCTACCTCCAGATCACACTCCATTCATACCTCTACCTCCAGATCACACTTCATTCATACCTCTGCTTCCAGATCAGACTCCATTCATACCTTTTCCTCCAGATCACACTCCATTCCTACCTCTGCCTCCAGATCACACTCCATTCATACCTCTCTCTCCAGATCACACTCCATTCCTACCTCTGCCTCCAGATCACACTCCATTCATACCTCTCTCTCCAGATCACACTCCATTCATACCTCTACCTCCAGATCACACTCCATTCATACCTCTCTCTCCAGATCACACTCCATTCATACCTCTCTCTCCAGATCACACTCCATTCATACCTCTCTCTCCAGATCACACTCCATTCATACCTCTCTCTCCAGATCACACTCCATTCATACCTCTCTCTCCAGATCACACTCCATTCATACCTCTCTCTCCAGATCACACTCCATTCATACCTCTCTCTCCAGATCACACTCCATTCATACCTCTCTCTCCAGATCACACTCCATTCATACCTCTCTCTCCAGATCACACTCCATTCATACCTCTCTCTCCAGATCACACTCCATTCATACCTCTCTCTCCAGATCACACTCCATTCATACCTCTCTCTCCAGATCACACTCCATTCATACCTCTCTCTCCAGATCACACTCCATTCATACCTCTCTCTCCAGATCACACTCCATTCATACCTCTCTCTCCAGATCACACTCCATTCATACCTCTCTCTCCAGATCACACTCCATTCATACCTCTCTCTCCAGATCACACTCCATTCATACCTCTCTCTCCAGATCACACTCCATTCATACCTCTCTCTCCAGATCACACTCCATTCATACCTCTCTCTCCAGATCACACTCCATTCATACCTCTCTCTCCAGATCACACTCCATTCATACCTCTCTCTCCAGATCACACTCCATTCATACCTCTCTCTCCAGATCACACTCCATTCATACCTCTCTCTCCAGATCACACTCCATTCATACCTCTCTCTCCAGATCACACTCCATTCATACCTCTCTCTCCAGATCACACTCCATTCATACCTCTCTCTCCAGATCACACTCCATTCATACCTCTCTCTCCAGATCACACTCCATTCATACCTCTCTCTCCAGATCACACTCCATTCATACCTCTCTCTCCAGATCACACTCCATTCATACCTCTCTCTCCAGATCACACTCCATTCATACCTCTCTCTCCAGATCACACTCCATTCATACCTCTCTCTCCAGATCACACTCCATTCATACCTCTCTCTCCAGATCACACTCCATTCATACCTCTCTCTCCAGATCACACTCCATTCATACCTCTCTCTCCAGATCACACTCCATTCATACCTCTCTCTCCAGATCACACTCCATTCATACCTCTCTCTCCAGATCACACTCCATTCATACCTCTCTCTCCAGATCACACTCCATTCATACCTCTCTCTCCAGATCACACTCCATTCATACCTCTCTCTCCAGATCACACTCCATTCATACCTCTCTCTCCAGATCACACTCCATTCATACCTCTCTCTCCAGATCACACTCCATTCATACCTCTCTCTCCAGATCACACTCCATTCATACCTCTCTCTCCAGATCACACTCCATTCATACCTCTCTCTCCAGATCACACTCCATTCATACCTCTCTCTCCAGATCACACTCCATTCATACCTCTCTCTCCAGATCACACTCCATTCATACCTCTCTCTCCAGATCACACTCCATTCATACCTCTCTCTCCAGATCACACTCCATTCATACCTCTCTCTCCAGATCACACTCCATTCATACCTCTCTCTCCAGATCACACTCCATTCATACCTCTCTCTCCAGATCACACTCCATTCATACCTCTCTCTCCAGATCACACTCCATTCATACCTCTCTCTCCAGATCACACTCCATTCATACCTCTCTCTCCAGATCACACTCCATTCATACCTCTCTCTCCAGATCACACTCCATTCATACCTCTCTCTCCAGATCACACTCCATTCATACCTCTCTCTCCAGATCACACTCCATTCATACCTCTCTCTCCAGATCACACTCCATTCATACCTCTCTCTCCAGATCACACTCCATTCATACCTCTCTCTCCAGATCACACTCCATTCATACCTCTCTCTCCAGATCACACTCCATTCATACCTCTCTCTCCAGATCACACTCCATTCATACCTCTCTCTCCAGATCACACTCCATTCATACCTCTCTCTCCAGATCACACTCCATTCATACCTCTCTCTCCAGATCACACTCCATTCATACCTCTCTCTCCAGATCACACTCCATTCATACCTCTCTCTCCAGATCACACTCCATTCATACCTCTCTCTCCAGATCACACTCCATTCATACCTCTCTCTCCAGATCACACTCCATTCATACCTCTCTCTCCAGATCACACTCCATTCATACCTCTCTCTCCAGATCACACTCCATTCATACCTCTCTCTCCAGATCACACTCCATTCATACCTCTCTCTCCAGATCACACTCCATTCATACCTCTCTCTCCAGATCACACTCCATTCATACCTCTCTCTCCAGATCACACTCCATTCATACCTCTCTCTCCAGATCACACTCCATTCATACCTCTCTCTCCAGATCACACTCCATTCATACCTCTCTCTCCAGATCACACTCCATTCATACCTCTCTCTCCAGATCACACTCCATTCATACCTCTCTCTCCAGATCACACTCCATTCATACCTCTCTCTCCAGATCACACTCCATTCATACCTCTCTCTCCAGATCACACTCCATTCATACCTCTCTCTCCAGATCACACTCCATTCATACCTCTCTCTCCAGATCACACTCCATTCATACCTCTCTCTCCAGATCACACTCCATTCATACCTCTCTCTCCAGATCACACTCCATTCATACCTCTCTCTCCAGATCACACTCCATTCATACCTCTCTCTCCAGATCACACTCCATTCATACCTCTCTCTCCAGATCACACTCCATTCATACCTCTCTCTCCAGATCACACTCCATTCATACCTCTCTCTCCAGATCACACTCCATTCATACCTCTCTCTCCAGATCACACTCCATTCATACCTCTCTCTCCAGATCACACTCCATTCATACCTCTCTCTCCAGATCACACTCCATTCATACCTCTCTCTCCAGATCACACTCCATTCATACCTCTCTCTCCAGATCACACTCCATTCATACCTCTCTCTCCAGATCACACTCCATTCATACCTCTCTCTCCAGATCACACTCCATTCATACCTCTCTCTCCAGATCACACTCCATTCATACCTCTCTCTCCAGATCACACTCCATTCATACCTCTCTCTCCAGATCACACTCCATTCATACCTCTCTCTCCAGATCACACTCCATTCATACCTCTCTCTCCAGATCACACTCCATTCATACCTCTCTCTCCAGATCACACTCCATTCATACCTCTCTCTCCAGATCACACTCCATTCATACCTCTCTCTCCAGATCACACTCCATTCATACCTCTCTCTCCAGATCACACTCCATTCATACCTCTCTCTCCAGATCACACTCCATTCATACCTCTCTCTCCAGATCACACTCCATTCATACCTCTCTCTCCAGATCACACTCCATTCATACCTCTCTCTCCAGATCACACTCCATTCATACCTCTCTCTCCAGATCACACTCCATTCATACCTCTCTCTCCAGATCACACTCCATTCATACCTCTCTCTCCAGATCACACTCCATTCATACCTCTCTCTCCAGATCACACTCCATTCATACCTCTCTCTCCAGATCACACTCCATTCATACCTCTCTCTCCAGATCACACTCCATTCATACCTCTCTCTCCAGATCACACTCCATTCATACCTCTCTCTCCAGATCACACTCCATTCATACCTCTCTCTCCAGATCACACTCCATTCATACCTCTCTCTCCAGATCACACTCCATTCATACCTCTCTCTCCAGATCACACTCCATTCATACCTCTCTCTCCAGATCACACTCCATTCATACCTCTCTCTCCAGATCACACTCCATTCATACCTCTCTCTCCAGATCACACTCCATTCATACCTCTCTCTCCAGATCACACTCCATTCATACCTCTCTCTCCAGATCACACTCCATTCATACCTCTCTCTCCAGATCACACTCCATTCATACCTCTCTCTCCAGATCACACTCCATTCATACCTCTCTCTCCAGATCACACTCCATTCATACCTCTCTCTCCAGATCACACTCCATTCATACCTCTCTCTCCAGATCACACTCCATTCATACCTCTCTCTCCAGATCACACTCCATTCATACCTCTCTCTCCAGATCACACTCCATTCATACCTCTCTCTCCAGATCACACTCCATTCATACCTCTCTCTCCAGATCACACTCCATTCATACCTCTCTCTCCAGATCACACTCCATTCATACCTCTCTCTCCAGATCACACTCCATTCATACCTCTCTCTCCAGATCACACTCCATTCATACCTCTCTCTCCAGATCACACTCCATTCATACCTCTCTCTCCAGATCACACTCCATTCATACCTCTCTCTCCAGATCACACTCCATTCATACCTCTCTCTCCAGATCACACTCCATTCATACCTCTCTCTCCAGATCACACTCCATTCATACCTCTCTCTCCAGATCACACTCCATTCATACCTCTCTCTCCAGATCACACTCCATTCATACCTCTCTCTCCAGATCACACTCCATTCATACCTCTCTCTCCAGATCACACTCCATTCATACCTCTCTCTCCAGATCACACTCCATTCATACCTCTCTCTCCAGATCACACTCCATTCATACCTCTCTCTCCAGATCACACTCCATTCATACCTCTCTCTCCAGATCACACTCCATTCATACCTCTCTCTCCAGATCACACTCCATTCATACCTCTCTCTCCAGATCACACTCCATTCATACCTCTCTCTCCAGATCACACTCCATTCATACCTCTCTCTCCAGATCACACTCCATTCATACCTCTCTCTCCAGATCACACTCCATTCATACCTCTCTCTCCAGATCACACTCCATTCATACCTCTCTCTCCAGATCACACTCCATTCATACCTCTCTCTCCAGATCACACTCCATTCATACCTCTCTCTCCAGATCACACTCCATTCATACCTCTCTCTCCAGATCACACTCCATTCATACCTCTCTCTCCAGATCACACTCCATTCATACCTCTCTCTCCAGATCACACTCCATTCATACCTCTCTCTCCAGATCACACTCCATTCATACCTCTCTCTCCAGATCACACTCCATTCATACCTCTCTCTCCAGATCACACTCCATTCATACCTCTCTCTCCAGATCACACTCCATTCATACCTCTCTCTCCAGATCACACTCCATTCATACCTCTCTCTCCAGATCACACTCCATTCATACCTCTCTCTCCAGATCACACTCCATTCATACCTCTCTCTCCAGATCACACTCCATTCATACCTCTCTCTCCAGATCACACTCCATTCATACCTCTCTCTCCAGATCACACTCCATTCATACCTCTCTCTCCAGATCACACTCCATTCATACCTCTCTCTCCAGATCACACTCCATTCATACCTCTCTCTCCAGATCACACTCCATTCATACCTCTCTCTCCAGATCACACTCCATTCATACCTCTCTCTCCAGATCACACTCCATTCATACCTCTCTCTCCAGATCACACTCCATTCATACCTCTCTCTCCAGATCACACTCCATTCATACCTCTCTCTCCAGATCACACTCCATTCATACCTCTCTCTCCAGATCACACTCCATTCATACCTCTCTCTCCAGATCACACTCCATTCATACCTCTCTCTCCAGATCACACTCCATTCATACCTCTCTCTCCAGATCACACTCCATTCATACCTCTCTCTCCAGATCACACTCCATTCATACCTCTCTCTCCAGATCACACTCCATTCATACCTCTCTCTCCAGATCACACTCCATTCATACCTCTCTCTCCAGATCACACTCCATTCATACCTCTCTCTCCAGATCACACTCCATTCATACCTCTCTCTCCAGATCACACTCCATTCATACCTCTCTCTCCAGATCACACTCCATTCATACCTCTCTCTCCAGATCACACTCCATTCATACCTCTCTCTCCAGATCACACTCCATTCATACCTCTCTCTCCAGATCACACTCCATTCATACCTCTCTCTCCAGATCACACTCCATTCATACCTCTCTCTCCAGATCACACTCCATTCATACCTCTCTCTCCAGATCACACTCCATTCATACCTCTCTCTCCAGATCACACTCCATTCATACCTCTCTCTCCAGATCACACTCCATTCATACCTCTCTCTCCAGATCACACTCCATTCATACCTCTCTCTCCAGATCACACTCCATTCATACCTCTCTCTCCAGATCACACTCCATTCATACCTCTCTCTCCAGATCACACTCCATTCATACCTCTCTCTCCAGATCACACTCCATTCATACCTCTCTCTCCAGATCACACTCCATTCATACCTCTCTCTCCAGATCACACTCCATTCATACCTCTCTCTCCAGATCACACTCCATTCATACCTCTCTCTCCAGATCACACTCCATTCATACCTCTCTCTCCAGATCACACTCCATTCATACCTCTCTCTCCAGATCACACTCCATTCATACCTCTCTCTCCAGATCACAATTTGCCACGTTTTCGGGCTTCAAAATGTTTGCAGCTATGATAATATACCTCGCATGTATTACACGCATTGGAAACCCCCCTTTCAAAATCCTGCGTTTGCCACTGGTACAGTATGCTCAGTCTGCTTTCTTCTGCTTCTGGCTTGTAGCCATTAGCTGCTGTACACTGACTACACTGTAAATGATTTGTGTATTAGATGTGAGTGGTGTGTTTGAAGATAGCTCTCACTACAAGATATTGCAGAGCCAGCTGTGCCTATGGTCTCTTCTGCTTTACTATCGCCTTGAAATAGAGAAGGACTGTCCTTCATAGGGATAATAACTCCTATAGCAGCAACCGATTTACCAGCTGAAAGCAATGCAGGAAAATCTGGATTGGTGACACAGTAAACGTTTATATATAATGCAGGGTTGCTGACTATTGAAAGCCCGGAGGGAAGCCATAGATTACTGTGAGGGGGCGGAGCTCTAAGATATTAAAGGGATGGACAGGACTTGATGACATCATCAAGTCCCACCCATCCCTAGTACATCTAGGGTTTACACGGGTGATTATTTGGGTGTCGAGCGTGCAGGAGATTTGCCGGCTCTCCCGGGATTCCAGGAGAATGGCCCAAATTTCGGGAGTCTCCCAGATATTTCGGGAGAGTCGGCAACCTAACGTTATGTTCACCAAAACCAGTTGTCCAAATCTTTTCATTCCTAGTCAGACACTGTTATGTAGAGTAAATAGAATGCAAGTAGGAGAAAATTCACATCTTACTTTCATGGTTTAAGAGAGAGGGAGAAAACACTGCATGGCGATGGTTTATGTAATAATCTTGTTTGTTTTATTTTTTATAAAAAAATAAATAGCATATTATTCATGTTCCCCTATAACAGAGGATAAGATTTTATGAACTGATTCACTGTTTTCTAGGCAGCAAACAAAATTGCACCTGATCTCAAATTAGCATTTAAATCTATGATGGAATCCTGTAAAAGTGAGTATATTTTCTTGGTCAAGTTGTGAATATTTGAAAACTACTCTAAATGGGATCTCATTTTGTAAACAGGTCTCTCTTCATTAATCCAATTCACATGTATCCCCAATAGGAGCGTTGAGACAGGACTATCTGTCCCGATTCGTGGGCCAAAAAGGGGCGGGACTTACAGCACCATTAGGCCCCGCCCCCTTTTCAGTCCGCAAATCGAGACAGTCCTACCGCAGGGGAAGGGGGACTCATTGGGCATCTATTTCTTCCCTATGGAAGATCTGAGAGGAAATAATTAGATGCTGAATGGCCCCCCTTCCCCTGCCAACCCAGGGGGCAGGATGCATGACACAGGGCCCCCTGTTCTGAGGGGCCCTTGTGCACTGCACACCCTGCACCTATTATAGACACGCCTATGATCCCCTGTGAGAATTGCAGCATAGTAAAATAGCCCATATCTCTATTACTATAACAGATGTACAGTAACTAGATCATAGATTACAATATATTCCTACAATCACAGTGTTCTTAATATTCTGGGAGTTAAATAAATAAATAAATATATCAATCAGACATGTATTATAGCAAATATTAGCTTCACTCACAGATTCAACACTTCTCACATCACTGCCCTAAACTCCTCTTTTACCTTGCTCCTAGCTCTCATATGTATAATGGGGGTCATCTTCTAGATATTTATAAAGTCACATTGAGTAAATCATGTGTGTTTGGAGATATTGCTATGTCTAACGGAATGTATTGCACTACAGTGACACTAAGATGTCTCATGCCAACAACGTCACCAATTACAGACATGGGAAATGAAGCACCTTGCATTCAAAGACCGGTAAGCTCTTGTACATCTGTAAGATAATAAAATGTTTATGAAGCTTCTTCTTCACAACATAATTAATCGCTATTCACACAACTGGAAACCTGTGCATCGAAATCCTGTGACCTCTGGTCTGAGCATGTTCAGCAAATTACAGCGTAAACCATGTCCAAGAACATCCAATCAGAATGTTTAAACCCTGCATAATGTTATTTCCTGCATCATGGGAGAGCAATCATGGGTCACTTCTATTATATACATCTCACACTTCCCATGAGATTAAACTTTTACATATTAATTACTAGGGAGACCCCTTACAAATGGCTTCAAATCATGAATCACTAGAACATAAGAGATACTGACTCTTTTTTTTTACATAAAACATACAAGATTATTAAGAGATAATTGTAGTAAAATGACATAATTCTAATAACTTATCAGTATGGGGAGAACTTCCTCAGCCTGTGCACCAATCATCAGTCAACCATTAGTGGCTTCCTGCAGGTACATTAAAGCCCCATTTTAACTGTTACAGCCTCCAGGGGAGGTTCTCACCAGGGCGCAGATTCTAAACCAAAGCCAGGTATTCACTAGAGCCCCTGATGGTGGCAATAGCCTTGACTGCTGACTCCTGATAGGTTGCAGCCCCTGGTAATAGTTCACAAGGAAAACCTGTAGCGAAGGTGTCTGAATAGGAGCCAACTCACAACCTGGAACCCTTACACAACAAGCGATAAGCAGGAACCCTTGCTCACCAGACAGTAAATATGAGCTGGGGAGCACGAGTATACAGACATGAACTTGAGAATACAAGATAGCTGGCAGGAACCCAAGCATACAAGATAATAGGCTGAAAACCAAACACAGTAAACAGAGATGACTGGTATGCAAAAGTATAGCCCAGAAATGTATGGGATCCACAGGTGTGGAACATATGACAGACAGAGCCTCCCAAGAACATTTGAGTAACTGCAGGATGGAAATAGCAAGATACAACAGGTGTATGGGAAGACTAGTAGCGGGGGCTATGGAGATGGTAACAACACACCACAGGCGGGAGAGCATAGTCCGATGGGCTGACTTGCACTCACACACACACTGGAAGATGGAACACG
Source organism: Limnodynastes dumerilii (assembly GCA_011038615.1). NCBI lineage: Eukaryota > Metazoa > Chordata > Amphibia > Anura > Limnodynastidae > Limnodynastes > Limnodynastes dumerilii. The sequence goes on from WWET01006232.1 coordinate 36,722, forward strand.
CCAGATAGTAACTCACGGGAGAGACACAAGAAGAGATGTAATGCACCAGGTGTAACATCGGAAGGGACCTGGGACCCACACGCTGCAAGATAAACACAACGGCACACATACTAGCAGAGCAGATAGAGAAGCTAAATGCCAGGTACAGGTAGTGAGAGGTGGAGAACTCACAGTCACTCAGCAGAGGAGGAAACTCTGTACCGGTCAAAGACCGCAGCTGCCAGCATAAGTAGCAAGCTACACACGCCGAACACTGCAGACACACCATGGGGGAGACAACAAGACAGAGCAGGCAAGGGTAACACCAGGAGAACACAGGGCAGAAATCACAACATGATCCAAGTCAGGAGCACAAGGAGAAAACGATCAGAACGCAGGAACACCAGACACTATAGCCGACAATGAGGCTTCCCGGGCTGAGGCTATTTAAAGTCCAACTCATTAATCGGCTGCAGTACTCAGGCAGGGCTACTAGATTAACTATCAGCTGAAGGAAACCAAACACATTAACCCAGACAGGGAACTTCACAAACTGCTAGGATTTCTCCTGCAGTGTGCAACACTAACCTCTTATATCTGCACATCTGCCTCCAGCTGACCCACACAATCCTCTGTACACTACAACCACTTGCCACCACTAGAGATTTTGTCAGTCCCCCTGGCCTGTATATAGTACATTGATTGGTACAAGAATGCACACAAGAACTAGGACAGTAGCAACACGTTTACCAGTCAGAACCAGGACAATGATATAACTATACGGAAGACCTACATAAACTATTAGAGGGTTTGATGGCTCTATCAGGTCTGGAGAATAAGAGTTTTGTTAAGTAAAACTCGTATACTGATGTAGAGAACTCTATGTAATAAATAGGAATTTTAGCATTAAGATCTTTAAAGAGTTAAAGTAGCACATGATTTTTGTATTATCTAAAAATATTCCAATATTCATCCTTTAACAATCCCGTGGTCTATGATCCTGTAAATCTGTAATAGAATTAGTAAAATGTTACCTCCATTACCACATTAGCCAAGCCTTTACTGTACAATTTACATGTCTATGCCTACCCCCCATGCGTGTTTCCTCTGCATGGGAGGTGGGCACACCCTCTTTGCAAGGGGCTCAGATCTGCACAGAGCACAGCATTGGTCAGCTGCGCTTCATAATGCGCATACACACTACCATTTTACAGCAGGCTGTCTTAGGTTTGAATCCGGATCATAGCGACAGTAACAGTGGGCTGGATCCAGACCTACGGGTTTCTTACGGGCGCCCAAGGGGCCTGATCGAGACCTACGGCCGCAAGCGATCGTACGCCGATCGTGAGCGTAAAAACGGGCAAAAAAACACACTGCGCATGTGCAGTATGACAACTTCCGGTCGTCCAAAGGACATGAGCGTACAGCGAGCGTGATTTCAGCGTATTTTTCGCCCAAGGGGCGTGCGTTTTGTACGACGATAGTCTGGACACTGGAGTTACTACACAGAGGCGGGGATAGCCATTTAAATTGTACAGTATGGGTGTGCTAAGCCCAGTACGACCAGCGTATCGGTACGAAAATTTGCACGTACGCTAAAAAAACTTAAAGTAGGGTTCAGCCGCCGTAAGTAGGTACAATCAATGGGAGTGTCATGGGCGTGAAAGTTTATACGCCCGGGCGATCATACGCTACGCTCGTGGTCGTAGGTCTGGATCAGGCCCAAGGTCACTACAGGCGGCATCGTAGCGGGGAATGTGCAGTGTGCACTCCACACTGTCGGGAGGAAATCTGGACACTTACAGTACGTGTCCAGATTCCTACCCTAACTTTTACGATCATGTATGCGTAATGGGGCTTCAAAACATGCACACAACCTTCAAAACAAGGGAATTACAGGCTAACTGTCCGTAATTCCCTTGACGGATGTTCTTCAGGATCTGGCCACGTGACTGAAGCTTTTCCCTTGAAGATAACAAAAAAAATGTTGTATTGTAGTCTATTCAAACAGTATTATTGTTCTGGTAAAAAAGGATATAAATGTATTGTATTTCTATTTTATTTACAGGAATATTGCGAGTGTCCATACATGAAGCCATCAGGCTAAATCAATGGAGTATCCAACTCCTTCTTTTCGTCATCATTAATCAGTTAGTTCTTCCTCGCTTGCATATACATTTCTGAGTAACTAATGAACACAAGGCTTGTACACGCTAGTCATGCATGTGTCCTCTACATACCATGCATTTGTCATAATAAATTAATGCATTGCAAATGTTGTCACTCCGTCTCTTTCTTTACCATGTATAATTAACATAAACGTGCTAACGTTGAGTCAGTCGGCTTAGCTTCTAACTCCCATCCACCAGGTACCCTCACCCCATTTCCCAATGAAGAGACTTTTGGTTGCTAAAAATCACTCAAATTAGTGCTTATGTTTATTAACAAAATATAAACACTAATAACAAATATACATATATCAATAACAATCAAAAATATACATGTATAAAAACATACCAGATGGTGGCGAAAGAAGGCAAAGCAGGCCATAATGCTCTAAGCCTTGAATAGAGAATGATCACAAAGTGGGGGCCTGAAATCTACTCCACCTCGGAGAGAGTTTACGGTTTCTCTCAGTTAACCCCACTGCACACCGGGCCCGACCATAAAACGAAACATGGTGCAGACCAGGTTAACAGAGAAGAAGACTCCTCGACTGAACCACCACTACGCCTCATGGGATACTCCGTTGCACTGCACTGCCTTCCAGTCACCAGGCCGCTCAGGATCAACACCAACCAGATCCGCTGAAAGAAAACAAAGAATTACCAACTCATAAGCCTCATCTCATACATTCTAAGGGGAGTGGGTGGGTAAGTTCCAGACAGCAGAAGAGGCTGGGCATAATACTCAGGGGTTTTAAGCAGGACCCTTGTCTCTCCACCCCCCAAAATTATTGGGTCAAGAGATCATAACAAGTAAACAATGCATAACTTCAACAACTTCAGCCAGCCCAGCCTCTTCCCAGCTTGCAGTTTAATTTCCCTTGAGTTTATTTACCCTTATTTAACCCTCGGATCACCTGACATGGGGCCTGATCCTGAACTACGATGTAGCGCTGAGCGTGCTAACGCTCAGCGTTACATCGC
>WWET01006232.1:41522-53494 GCA_011038615.1 Limnodynastes dumerilii
CTAATATGACATTTGATATATACAATCTAATGTTTGAAGTGTGTATCTAACTATGACATGCTCTACGTGCATTCGTAATACATCCATCGATGCAGTTGCAATTTGCCTGAAAAATTGTGAATCAGATAATTCCCCTTTAAATATAAAGCCATGCTTAAATACTAGTGCAGTTATCTGACTGCAAAAATAATGTCAAACAAGTTGCTATTATTATTTGACTTAATAAGATATACTGTTTCTCCTTGCTTTTGATTATTAAATTGTATTATTCATTTAAATAAGAAGTAAACTTTTGTCTCGTCTCTTTGCTATTTTACATGCAGGTGTTTAATCACGGTGGTTGCCTGTTATTGGAGTACTGTGGTATTTAAACCCGTCAATCAGTCATCACCTGCATGCATCAACCATCCTTTGAAAAAGTTTGCGTACGAAACGCGCGTCAGGAGATCTATTGTATGCGGCTCCCGAGTGCACCGGAGTGCCGCCTGTGAACTGGTCTGCACACAGCCTGGGGTTATCAGTGAGTACAGGGACATCTACGTACCCGGAACGGGAGAAGCGCTGGTCGTGAGACCGCTAGGGGAAGGGGCAGGGATAGACATCTGTAGTTAGATAGGCTGTTCCTGCTATCCTCGTTATTTCTGAGGACCCATTACTGCGCTGTGGATAAGTAACTTTGTACTCTCCTTTCTGTACACTCGATTTGCATACTATTGTGATTGTTATTACATATGTACCTGTATGGCTATGACTTGTGTGCATTATTGTGAATTATTCACCGTTTAACATCTTGTCAGTTCACATGATTGCTTATATTTCGTATGATGCATCTATGTAACTTGTTGCTATTAAACAACAATTTTTCACGAGACATAGTTTTTGGTGTGCATTCCTAAGGATTCTGTGGGTTTATTCCCTTTTTTTCTTGCGTGTATGTGATATTGTTTGTGGAATCTTGGAATAGCACCCATATATTTATATATATTTGTAGTGCTGCAACATTTCTTTTTTGTGTCTTGCAAGAGAGCAGATTCAAGACTGAATACACAGGTATGAGATAACATATTCCATACTGAGTACACAGGTATGAGATTCCAGACTGAGTACACAGGTATGAGATTCCAGACTGAGTACACAGGTACAGAGATAACAGATTCCAGACTGAGTGCATAGGTATGAGATATCATATTCTAGGTAACTATAAAAGTTTGAGACAACAGACAAGACAAGCTATATATGTATAATAATACAGACACTGCAAAAAAAAAAAAAAATAGGAAGAACAATAACATCCAAACAGACAGGAATAAATTAATACAGCACTAATCCCCAAAAGGGAACTATATTGTGGCAAGCAATACTTATAATAATATATTTGTGTTGATGGTAATAATAGCTAGGTACCGACACTCCTAGAAATCCCATTTTATTATTTCACAATAAACATAAAATACATTTAAAATAACAGTAAGCTAATCACTGGTTCCATTTAATGTGTCATATTCTAGTAATATCAAAAGCTTGATGGTGCAAATATACATGGGTAAAGTTCTCAGTAGGCACTAGTATCACTTAAAGGATTCCTTTTAATACACCTGGTGCCCGCGATGGGCAGGCTGTTTTGATGGATCGCCCGCTTCCAGGTAAGTATAGGAGCACTACAGAATACACAGTAAACAGACATACGATAAGAAAGATATTACTGGTAGTTATGAACCCGGTGTCCACAATGAAACACTGTTGTTTTCAACTCACAGGTTGCACTGTTATACTGGCAATCCCCAGCTCCAAATACTTGCAGATGTCTCCTTCATTGCCCTCTGATATAATAAAGGATATGCCTCCAAGTTTTCTCTGTGCTGTCTCTCTCGTGGGTGGCCAGATATTCATGTCCACACGTATTTAGCTTGAAATGTACTGCTTGAAAGTCCCAGTGATTGGTGTTGTGTAAAAGTCTGTTAGGCAGCTTACGCCTTTCATCCACAGCAGTGGACTTTTTCAAGGCTATTTCATATTCCTTTTCCTCTCCTCTATATGATGAAGATTTACAGGTGTTCCAGTGGATTAATCAGACTCTTAAAGTGCCCTGCTTCCTTCTAATATAAAGTATTAGTTGTTCACATGATACTTGTTCCTGAAGCATATATTTATTATACCGGTAAAAGCATATATATTTTACCAGAAAAAAAGAGAAAATAAGATGCCGGTATCTTATATTTGTGACTTAATATAAATGAGAGTAATCGTTATCTTTATATATTAAACATTTTTTCTATAAAATCCTCCATGCAACTCTTAAATTAGAGTTGCGTGGTATTTCAAAACGATTGAATAATAATGTTAACAAGGTTAGATATTACCTCGATCACTTTGGAGTTGAATGGAGGATTTTATACTATACACTGCGCATACGTAGTAACTTTTATACCAATCTACGTTGGACTTAGGAATTGAAATGCTGTGAATCACCATTATGAACCTAATTCCATTAGGTTCATAGTAACTTACCAGGAAGGGGCGTACTGGGAATAATTAAATCCGCAGATTATTGGGTGGAGGAAGGCATTTAAATGAGCAAATCTGGGCAGGGGTAATGCCGTAACGTTCGTAATTAGAAGTCCTACGCACACAATTACGAACCTAAGGATAAGGGAACCCTATGGCATTCGTAAGCGCCTTCAGAACCTAAAAACCGTGGGAGTCGTTTTGCATAGAAACGTAGAAAGTGACGGCAGATAAGAGCCACATGGCCCATCCAGTCTCCCCAGTTGTTTATTTAAAACTATCCTGACCGTAGACCCTATTTACCCTCAATTTAGTTTGAGATTTAGGATACCCTTATATTTATCCCAAGCATGTTTAAACTGTTCTACTGTGTTAGCCTCAACCACCCCAGATGAGAGGCTATTCCACTTATCTATCACCCTTTCATTGAAGTCATTTTTCCACACATTTCCTCTGAATCTACCATTCTCCAGTTTATATCCATGCCCTTGTGTTCTATTACACCTCTTCCTTTGAAAAATGCCTCCTCCTCCAGCCTTTCACAACCCTTGATATATGTGAAAGCTGCTTTCCCCCTCTCCTTTCTCTGCTACAAGCTATACATGTACAGTTTTTCTAGCCTTCTCTCTCTCTGCTACTAATTTCTCTCCTTAGGCAACCAAGCATCTGACTTGCCTTTTTCATTGCTTTGTTACATTGCTTGACTATCTTTACGTCACATGAAATAGTGACTCCTACTGTAGATGCATTTCCTCCAAAGCAGTTTCTAATGTAATGCAATTAATGATATATAGAACTTTTGTGTTTTTGTGCCCCAAGTGCATGATTTTAAATTTTTTGCCATTAAACTGCAGTTTCCACACTCTTGACCATTCCTCCAGTCTACCTAGATCTTCCCTAATTTTGTGTATCCCTCCTGGTGTGTCTACCCTGTTGCATATTTTTGTGTCTTCTCCTAATTTTTAGGATCGGATCAATTGCGAATCAACTGCGCATGCATAGTAAATTTTATACGTCATCAATGTAGAGGATAAGATTGGAAATGCCTAAGGGACGGACTTGTGAATCGGGCGGGGAAAAATCTGACCCTAAGTGCGACAGAAATATACGCACCAAAGCATTTGCATAGAAATGGGCGTGGGGGGGCATTTAGATGAAGGAAAGTGGGCGCGCTTACAGTTATAGGGCCGCAAATATTCGCAACGAAGACACATAAGGTCGGAAGTGAGTGCGGTTAGTTAGGGCAAATCAATGCAGGTCTAACTTTAGGTCCTCACGGAGAAAGCAAGGGGAGTAGCTGGATTTTTTGGTGGGTGCAACCTGCTCCGACTTTCTCTGTCCGTGCATATATTTGCAGCCCGATCGCCCAACGGATCTCTAAAGTCCAATCCCAGAGTTTCCAGTTTATTTAACAGTCTGCGATGTGGCACAGTGTCAAAAGCCTTACTATAATCTAGATAAGCTATGTCTACAGCTCCCCCTTTATCTAATACTTTACTGACCCAGTTCAACAATTCTATAATAATTTGTTTGACATGATCTTTCCTCAGCGAATCCATGGTACTTGGGATCCTGTAAGTTACTGGATTTAAGATATTGTACAATTTCTTCCTTTAACAGTGTTTCCATCAATTTCCCTATGGATGTTAGACTCACTGGTTGGTAGTTTGACGCTTCTTCTCTACTTCCACTTTTATGCAGAGGGACGACATTTGCTATTTTCCAGTCCTCTGGAATTACCCCAGTTATTAGTGACTGACTGAATAATTCAGTTAATGGTTTTGCCAGGACCCCCCTAAGCTCTTTTAGTATCCTCGGATGTATCCTATCTGGTCCCATTGATTTGTCCACTTTCAGCTTTGAAAGTTCTTTTAATATCTGCTCCTCAGTGAAAGTAGTAGTAATTGCCCCCGTTGTATCAATAGTCTTCCCATTTAAAAGTGCTCCCTTCCCCACTCTTTCTTTTGTGAATATTGCACAGAAATACTTTTAAGATGATCTGCCATAGCCCTTTCACCCCTAATAACACTCTCACTCTCCATTTTGAGCCTTACTATACCCTCTTTAGTTTTTTACCTTTCGTTTATATACCTAAAAAAGCTTTTGTCCCCTTTGCGCACCAGTTGGGCCAGTTTTTTTCTCAGTTTGTGGCTTTGCTGCTCTGATAACCATTTTAACCTCCTTCTGTTTTGTTAAATATTCCTTCTTGTCATCATTATTTTGAGTTTGCTTATAATTCTTTTTTTGCTTTCACCATAGTTGCTACATCTTTTGTAAACCACATTGGCTTTCTTTATCTGGGGTTTATCCTAACACTAGTGACTAGTAAACGTCCTTGTCTTTGTCCAGAATAGTGCACTAGTGAATTGTACATATAGAAAACCAGTAGACTGTAATAATTTTCTCAATTATCAAAGTAATCATCTAACATCCTGGAAAAAGAACATTTCCAAAGGTCATCTACTTAGAACATAGCTGCCAACTCTCCCTGAATATCAGGGAGACTCCCTGAAGATTGGGTGATCTCCCTGACTCTCTGAAGTGTTTGGTAATCACCCTGATTCTAATTTCATCCATTGAGGTCTATGGAGATGACCAATTTCATGGAGGTGAAGATGTAATAAAAGAATCATGTTAATCAGCTGCAGCATCACTTTTAACTTTTCTATAAAGATAGTAATAAAAGTATTCACTGACAATTTAATAATCAATAAATACTGACATTTTTATTGTAAAATAGTTTCCCTGGCAGTGCTAGATACACCTATGGGTGGAGCTATTCACAGGACACACCTCTTTGGTGCTACAGGACACACCACTTTGGTGCAGCACCTTGATAGTGCTCTTACAATTTCCCTGATATTCATTTGCAAAAGTAGGCAACCATGACTTAGAATAAGGAGAAATTGCTCAGATTTTGATACATTTTGTACTCAGTCTTCCATCCTGCTACTTGAGGTCTCAGAAGTAACATGTGAGAGTTTCTTGGAATCTTCCTGTAAGACTGGATCTCTTAAGCTAAAAGTACAGCACAAAAACAATATACAGAATAATGATGGATTAGATGGGACAAATAATGACTCTGTAAAACGGGATTTGGATGAGGATTCAACAACTTATCCTAAAGACCAGTTTGTATTTATTTCTCAATATAATTTTCTGAGCAAGAAAATTAAACAAATTGTAAAGACAAACTCCGCTATTTTGACCTTAGATGATGTCCTAGGATTTCCCTCAACAAACGATATTAGCATTGTGTTTAGAAAATCTAGAAATTTTCTGAACATTTTAGTGTCCAGTCATTTAAAATCTAATAAGGGAGAGATGAATAAAATATCCAACACAATTGCTTGCAATCATACTGGCCGCAATATAGATAGATTTTTAGTTGCTGTCTACATTAGATACAGAAAGAAGAAATGTACGACATCTAGTTTTATTAATCATGGACAGATTAAAATTCAATCTTCTCAAATTATAGAATATTTTACCATCAAGACCCATGTTGACTGTGAATCAGTCTTTGTGATTTATGTTATTCAATGTGGGTGTAGAATCCAATATGTAGATCGCACAACCAGGAAAACAAAAGTTTGCTTCCTAGAGCACAAGAGGAATACTTAGGAAACAGCTTATCCTCTCACTTTCTAAGATGTCAAGGGAGTGGTGTTAAAGATCTTTCCTTTACCATAATCAAACAAATTCACAATATACCAGAGGTGGTGATCAGTTTAATACCCTTTGTAGAAGAGAGGCAAATTGGATTTATACACTTAAAAAATGGTCACCTTATGGGCTTAATGACACCATAGAATTGAACAACATTTAGTCATATGTTATCAACATATGGAGGCTTCCATCAGTTAGAGTCATTTGTAGCAATATGAGGGGGTCTTTACTAGGATGAAGTGTATAATGCTACCATTAATCAAAATATTAATGTGTGATTAATAACAGGCATGTATATGATTGGTCAATAATACTACTCTGATCTTCACTCTAAATTGTATACATATATGTCTTCTCTATATGGGTAAATAATTACATGTTCAGATCGCCTATATAATTTCTAGAATATTAACACATAATGACTCACTAATAAACCTTAAACAATCAGTTTCCTCCTCCCCTTTCTCCCCTTTTTACCCACCCCCCTCTCTTTCAACTTTGTGCAATACTAGCGTGATAGTTTGGATACCGTTATAGTACTTTGATTAGTTTTCATTTTTGATTGATTTAATCGCTCTGATTTATTCTAACTTATTCTATTTGATTTAAGATACTTTGTTTCTAATTGTTGTCTATTCTATGATTGGAGGTAATTGTCAGGTATGGATGTCAGTGATCCATTCCAGTGCGGTGAAGCTATTCATTCACTGAGGCTAGCAAAGGGTTATTTTGTTGAATGTCATGGCTAACTAGTTGTAACCACATATTTGTTACCTGACCAATAAGTAGACTTTGCACTACTATTAAGCACTCTTCCTCTGATGAAACCATGGTTAACACGGAGAAACGCATCAGTTATTCCCTATATGGTTAAGTTTACATTCAACAGCACATGTGGAAGATACTCAGCAGGATCATTAAAAATACAGAGGGCACCGCAACGCACGCTATTATAACCATACGGAACCATTGGAATAACAGGACATGCACTGCTATGTGCGCTATGCAATCAATAGCCAGGGGTGTATCTATGGGTCCAGCGCCCCTGGCAAAGTAAGGGACTAAGGCCCCCCATCCCCCAGTACTTCAATCATATATGCCCCCAGCCCCATCCGCCAGTACTCCAATTATATGTGCCTTAAGCCCCATCTGCCAGTACTCCCATCATATGTGCCTCCAGCCCCATCCCCTAGTACTCCCATCATATGTGCCTCCCGCCCCATCCCCCGAGCTTCAGCCCCACCTCCCTAGGTTTTCTTACCTTATCTTACCTTACACTGTGCTGTGTCCTCCGAGTGCCCTCCTAGTGCAGGCAGTGCTAACCTGGAGTCAGTCATATGCCTCCAGGATCCAGCATTTCCTACCGAAAGCCTAGGGAGGGGGGGTGCTGGATCCTGGAGGTATATGACTGACTCCAGACAAGCGCTGCCTGCACTAAGCAACGCTATCTATACCTTAGCCACGGGTGGCAACGCTGGGCGGCGCCTCCCTTTGGCTGGCGCCCCTGACGGGTGCCATCCTGGCCAAGGGGTAGATACGCCCCTTTCAAAAGCCTCCATTGCGGGAAACACGTGTCGGACGGGCTGACAGGCTCCAAGTGTAACTCGCCTCGGTAACTGTGAATTGTCACTAAGCCATCTAAGTTGCTGCTACTTGGAGAATTCTCATATACATTAATACAAAACGCTGTTTAACGATGCCTAAAGATTACTTCCACTAAGTTGCTGCTAAATAAGGCTGTGCTTGCATTTCCACCTGGAACCTACACAAAGAAGAGGGTTATCTAGCGTTCCCCCTCATAAGGGTTATCTGCTGCATTATTGCCATTTTGGAATTATTCGAACTGTTACCTATAATAAGGAACTCCATGACTTAAAACTGTTTAAAGTCAAATAAGATCTATACTCTGCAGAGGGTTACTTTGCGTTCCCCTCCACAAGCAGGATGACTTTATTATTTTCTGGATATGCAGGATCCACTCTACTGATATATACAGCACTTTTTTTTTTACATTTTTGGACAATTTTTATCCTTCTCTCTATCTTGAGACTCCACAGCTGATGTTCTTTTAGTTTAAATTTTTCATTATTATTTACCGGCCGGTATAGGAACCAACCATTAGGGTTTTATGAAATGAGTTTTTATTACTCGATTAATTAATATTTATAATGTATGATAATTGATCTAATAAATATTTATCCTAATTTTACTTTAATAAATTTTATTTTATCTTATGATATATGTGCAATTTTACTGAATTCTGTGAATATTTCAAGGTTTCTTTTTTAGGCGTTTCAGTTTCTACATGCTATGAATTTTTTTTCATGTTTTTCATGCTATGCTTTTTCCTAACCTTCTTATACAAAGGTCTGTTAATAATGCATTTTTTCAATTTACACACTGCTCCTGTACTCCTGTCATATACTCCTGTACTGTCATGTGCCTTCACACATATTTCTCCATTTCCACATGTAAGAATGTAAATATCCGCCTATAAGGTGTCGGATGACAGGTTCGAGTGAGATGGTATATAATTCACAGAGATTTGTGGTTCAATGAAGCAGGTTGTGGAAATCACTGGAGACCAAGACAACAGTTGTGAATTGCAAATTTTAGTTTACTTAAGGTTTTGTGAGTTTTGATTTTGCAGAAAACTTTTACAATAAAAACACACTTTGCTTTCAAAACATTGTAATACATCCATTTTCTGAGTGGCTCAATTCAATTTATCTCTACATAGCATTGCATACAACAAATTTAGGTCTATAAAACACTTGCAACAGTTGCTAAATCGTACATTTCACTTTTGTAACATTACTTGCATATAAATAAAACTTTTTTCATCTAAATAAATGCTCAGGCCAAATCTAAACCATTTTGTAATGTATCTAGGCCTAAATTAATTACAAATACATTAGTCACCAATAACATATAACAAAACTTTTCATAGGGCTTTCATGTAACAATTCACATTGAGTGTATTAAAGTTCATACATCTGTATAATACAAATTCTCCTATTTCTTTAAATACAATTTATCACTGTGCAATTCTAGCAGAAATCTAATAAGTAAATATCTGATGCTACAAATTACTGTGACTATTTAAATTAAGTTAGCACTATATTTAATCAGTTGAACCTTCAAATTATTGCAAATAACTTTTATAATATACTAAAGAATTCATACAAATTTATACATTTTGTGTCAACAATTAACCTTGACCACTTACTACACTGACACAACCTCTTGCTATCTTTTCTTCACACCTTTTCTCCTTCAGTATTGACTTCCCACCAGCTCCATTTAGTCTCTGCTTTCCTTCATTCAAAGGGACTCCTGACAGTTCTGCATTCACTTTCTTTATGTATTACCTCCTGCTTATGACCCTTTTACACCGGCTTCACCCCCCTACAATGACTTCAGCAGTTACTTCACACTCTGAATCCTCTCTTGCTCACCACCCCTTTGTCAGACTCCAACCTCCGTCCAGCACAGTCCCATGAACTTCTTTCACTGCTCCAGGCCTCAGCCGTGTTCACTGCTCCAACCCCCTCTCTCTCTCTCTCTCTCTCTCTCTCCCCACAACCCCAGCCTCTCTCACAATCACCCCTTTTCTTCAGAATAGTCTCCGTCTCATCCGATCACCTGCGTCACCATAGCCAGCTCCGGACTACTCCCGACACTCTCCGGTACCCTTCTCTTGGCTCTGTGTCCCAGCGGGTATCAAATCAAATCTTTTTCTTAAAATCACTTTCTTTCCCTTACTCCATTTCTTTCCTCACAAACTGTCAGCTGTTTTCTTATTTCTGCCGTCACGACCTTTCTGTCTCCACACACTCCTTCACTACTAATTTAATTAGCCTTCCCTCACCTCAGCGCTTCACCAACTGAACTACTTCAACTTTTCCCGCTCTTTTTCTCCCTAGCCTATCACTGCTCAAAGAAAAATCCAGAACCCCCACATGCCAGCTCTGTCCCAGAGACCCAGTCAGCTGACTGTTGCCTGGCAACAGTGTACACAGTCAAACACCAAAGGGATTCTCCCCTCCCCATACTTTGTACCAATATCATAAAGTTTCTTATTATAACACCTTCTTTTTAAGCACATTTGTGCAGGGGCACCACATTTCCCCATACTTTGAAGGTTGCGTGTCCTCACGCTTAATTAACTCATTTCTTCATTATGGTATGGCCATTTTTTATAAAACTTTAATACACTCTGTTGTAAGTTTTCTGCAAATTCATTGTCTCTATATGAGTAATGACATTCCGTATGAAACTTAAAGCCTAACATATCATGTTCTATATCTAATGGGTAGAACCCCTTTTGTACTTCTCTGAGAACATCTAAGAGGAGGAAACTCAACAATACTGTCGTTATCTAGTTCTTGATTGCTACCCTGGTAGGTACACTAGATTCTACCGACAAAGAGGCAGTAATACTTAGCCAATACATACTCATTATCAGATTCATACCATCATCAGGTTTACTCTCACCCGTGGTTTTAGAACTGATTTCTAACTTTTTCTAAAGCTTTTGGCTCACTTTCTATCCCACTGCACTTATCCCACTGCACTGCCTCAACTGATTCCTATGTACCGCCATTTTATAGCTTCCGTTTTCTCCCTGAATGCGATGCAATATCCCATCCTTTCTTAATCTCTTGAAACGCCGATATGGTATATAAATCTGAGAGATTTGGGACATACGCCTTTCTCATATTCCGTCTTTCCTCCTTATTTCTACACTTTAAGCTGCACACAATATTTTCGGTAAGTTTACATACAAACTCTCCATCTTTTCCACATATAACACAAATGTATTCCTCGTCATACGCCCAATCTTCCTCGAGCATGTGGCATTCGTAAGATGTCAGCTAGGACCCTATTCCAGCTTTAGTTTTGATTTTGTCCACATTAACCATCAGAATTTCAACTTCATTCTGCAACCTCTGTTTTGTTTTCTCAAGGGAAACACATTTGGAATTCACAGCCTCAACCTGTTCCTCAGCTTCTTGTAATCTCTGGGCCAGTTTCTTCTTGGCATCTTCCAGCTCCTCTGTACGCTGAATTGCGTCTGTTTCATACTTGGTTCTCCATTGAGCCACCTCACCATTGGCCTTGGATAACGCACGTTGAAGTTCAGCTTTAGCTTCCTGTTCTTCTTCATATTGCCCTTGCAAGAGGTCACAATCATTGCAAGAGGACTGTAATTCATGTGCAAGAGCGTATGGCCTCTAGCACGCCCCCCCCCCTCATTTACTTACCTCACCCCGCCCACCAGCAGTAACGTGAGCGTAGGGGCGCTGGAGGACGTCCCCTCCAGCGTCCCTACGGCGCTACTATGGACGCCCGATTTACGATCAGGCGTTTCCATAGTGACGTTGGGCAACATCTGCTCGGCGCATGCGCAGTACGGCTACCGCCGCCGTACTAGCGACGGCGGCCGTAGCTCAGGATCAGGCCCATCCTCTTTAAAGGAACAAGCCTTAAAAACTGTAAGTCCTCTTGGTATCATATTATGGTCCAGATACTGTTGGAGCATAATCATGTCCCACCAGTGTCTGGATTCCATTTTGAGTGTATGTTCCAATATATTACAATTAGCCAAAAAGATCAGATTGTTTAACACCACTGTTTGTAAATTCTTTATAATTTGTTGGGAGGACTGACCAAAAGTTTGAAACATCTCATTTCTTCTGGAAAATCTACTATTGAAAACAGCCATATAGGCAAAAGATTACACCAGAACACACAGTCAATCAGAGTCTTATGCAGTACTTTCAAAGGTAGGGAAA
>WWET01006232.1:58130-74103 GCA_011038615.1 Limnodynastes dumerilii
AGAGCGTGAGTTTGAAGAGGCAGGCGGTGATTGTCAGGTATGGGGGGAAGAGTCTGTGGATAGCAATGATTTTATCCCTGATACGCCTGTTGCTCCAAATCAGCATAACCGGTCAGCGTCCAGGGCGCTTTCAGTTGGACAGAGTGCAAGCCCTTTGGTGTTTCCTGGTATGCAATCACAGCATGAATTGTTTAGCCAGGCCCCGCAATTCGTAGGTTCTCAAGAGGGTTCGAGTGGGCAATGGCCTTTCCCTCACGCTATATTCCAGGGCGGATCTTGGCCTTATTTTTCTTCAGTGGGTCAAAATACACATAGTCAGTTCGGGTTTCTGCCAATGTTGTCGGGTGCATCTGGGCTAATACCGTTTTAAGGTCACCCAAACTCAATCCCTTGGCAATATACATTACCTACAATGGTTCCTGCTGGTTTGCAATCGGGAGTGGGGCCTCAGGTGGTTTCAGGCAGTAGTCGGCGTAAGAGGGGAGTTGATGGTGTACAACCTTTAGATGTCGGGACTAACGCGGTTCCTCTTGCAGATGTTTCTACCGTAGTTCATGCCAGCGATCAAGAGGTTGCCATGCAGGATATGGATCCAGAGCCGACTGGCCATCGTGTTCCTTCCAGGTCAGGCAGTCCCGGCGAACAAGGTAAGGCAGATGATTTACAAGTGTCTGACAACGAAGGGGGGTCTGAAGGTAGTGTCATATCCAGCATAGATTCATCTGCTTCGCAAATCCGACCAGCAAAACTCTTTAAGTTGCTTAACCAGACTTTACAGGACAGGGCGGCTGGTGTTGCGACTAAGAAAGTGAGTAAAGTAGCAAAAAAGGCGGTTCGCAAGAAGGCTGCTCCACCTTCTTTATTGCGGGATAATACGGCCATTACTTGGGATGTGCGTGACTCCACTAAAGACCGGATGAAGCGGGGACGTTTTGTGGATATGTTTATGATCACGCAGACAGCCAAGGAGGGGCTTATGGCGGCAAAGGCAAAGGGGGTATGGGGGAAGAGAACTATAGGTCGTTTTCCAACTAGTTAGGTGGATATTCCCCTTTCGCGGCGTGTTACCTAGAGACTAGGCCCACAGAGTACATGGGGATTTTGCGGTATCAACATTTAATCCCCGACCTTTATGCTAATTCCCGGGGCATTATGTGGAAATCCTAAGACGAGAGGTTTTGGAAAAGTCAGGACGGGGCTAAAAGTATAGATTTTGCAGATAGTGACCAAGGAATTTGGTTACGTATTTCTAATGCGAAACAGGCCCCGGAATCCTTTCGAAAAACATTTTCTTAAGCAAGATCAGGATCAGGCTTGTTTATGTCAGCGAAGGGCAGATGTTTTAGATATAATAACGCAAAATGTACCATCGCCAACTGTAGATACAAGCATTTGTGTACGAAAATGTAGAGGTGCCCACCCCGCAAAGGACTGTAGAACGCAAATGAACACTGGTTCCAAACCCCATTAGACACTCGTTCCGGCAGCTCGAACAGGTTCCCGACGCCTTCAGACACCTATTATGGGTGCCGGAACGGGTGGTGAGGTGAGTTTGACACTCGTTCCGGCAGCTGGAACAGGTTCCTGACACTTTCAGACACCTGTTATGGGTGCCGGAACGGGTGTTTAGGTGCATTAGACACTCGTTCCAGCAGCTGAAACAGGTTCCTGACACTTTCAGACACCTGTTATGGGTGCCGGAACGGGTGTTTAGGTGCATTAGACACTCGTTCCAGCAGCTGAAACAGGTTCCTGACACTTTCAGACACCTGTTATGGGTGCCGGAACGGGTGTTTAGGTGCATTAGACACTCGTTCCAGCAGCTGAAACAGGTTCCTGACACTTTCAGACACCTGTTATGGGTGCTGGAACGGGTGGTTAGGTGCATTAGACACTCGTTCCAGCAGCTGGAACAGGTTCCTGACACTTTCAGACACCTGTTATGGGTGCTGGAACGGGTGGTTAGGTGCATTAAATTGGCGATTAGTTGCATTATGCCCCCGTTCCGACGGCTGGGGCAGGGCAGGTTCCTTTTCAGACAACTATTAAAGGTGTCGGAACTGGTGGTTAGGTGAGTTACTCCATCGTTCCGGCATCTGGAACAGCTTCCCAATGCATTCAGACACCGATTCCAGATGCTAAAGCTAGTGATAGATAGACAGGACAGACTGCACATTCCCAGCTGCAGCTATTAGCTCTGGAGGTGTGTCAGGCCCTCCTCCCTGATTGGAGGAGGGGTCTTTTAATAGCTGCTGCTGGGATCTGCACACCGTCGGTTATAGCGTCTGGTCCTTGCTTTATGCTCGCTGACATCGTGTGCCTGATAAGTGCTTTTTGCTCTTGCTACCCTGTTACCCTGTTTCCCAGTGTTACCCCTTGCCTGGTTATACCTCTCTTCGTTGTCTGTTGTACCCTCTGTGTGGTAAGGTGCGCAGCGTGAGTGGCTTGCTGCTCTCGCCATCGGCCTCTGTCCTGGACAGGTCCGGTCTCCATTCCACTTGCTGGTTTGAGTGTTTCGTGCATACCATCCTGCATTGCCCCGCCTGTTCAGGCGTGTGTGTGTCATCTACCACAGTTGCTTATTGCCTCCTGCTTGTGTCATCTGCAGTGAGTGATCGTGTGTTATTGCCATGTTGGTTTTCACAGTACCTGCTTGTGCCATCTTGCGGTAGTGTGTTTGTTTACCTGGCCACGTGTGTTAGCGTCTCCTGTCTTGCAGTGAGTTCGTGTTCCAGCCTTGCCACGTTGGTTAGGGTTCTGCTGTTGTCATCTGCAGTTACTCAGCCGCCAGCCTTATCCTCCACTGTGTAGTTCTTCTCCAGTGTGTGTTTGCTGTGTGTGTATCCAGCCTGCGAGTACCATCTAGCAGTGTATTTAGTCATCAGCCTTGTATGCCACTGTGTTATTATTCTTCAGTGTGTTAGCTGTGTGTATCGTTAGAGCATTGCTCCGCTGTTATAACATCTTGCAGTGTGTTTGGTAGTTTACCATCTTGCTACCACTCAGTACTACCATCTGTACTTTTCCCTGTATTGCTGGGACCTGTAGTGCACATTGCACTAATCTCAGTATTCGTAGTATATCTGTTGTATTTCCCTGGGTGTATTACTTACCTCTGTGCTCACCTATTTGGAAGTTCAGATATTGCAGTTTGTAATATTTATATGCTGCTTACTATTGAGAGAATTCAGTACTTGACCAATAAACCTGTTTGCCTTACTTTATATCTGGTCTTGTGTGTACTGTATGTGAGGGTTCCGGAGAGTACCTGGGTTCCAGTCAGCACACCACGCTGCGGTTCCCCACTGTGGGTGCAATCCCCAGTGGCCAATCGTAACAACAATAGCATGAAAGACTAAACAAGAATTAACACTGACAGTTGTGAATGATATTACTTGGCAAAGCACATGAAACACATGTTCACAAATAATTAAGCAAGAGGTACCTCTATGCATGCAATAAAACAGGGAGTCCTATACAATGATGATCGTTGCGGTTGTGTTGCTTACAAGAAACAAGAATGGTGGCAATGAAGATGACAAGAGCAGCAACTTGCTGCAGTTTGTAATTCCAAGGCAATAACGGGTTACACTTGTAATAATTTGTAATTCCACAGTGGCGGCTGGTAACGATTGCAGTCACTTGTATAGATGAAATAAAACAGGAATTGTAATGATGCTGGGCTAGGCCTTAATAAGGGAATGACAGGTACAATGCTGCAGATGGAAAGTCACAGAAACAGTGGTGTAGATAGGACAGCCAATCTGCCTGAAGTTACTTATAGTGTCTCTCAAAGTATTTTGCAGCTTGGAAACTTGCTTCTATGGCACACACACAAAGTCTAATGTGCTAAACACTGAGAGGTGAGGGTTTCAATGCACCACAGTATAATACCCCTTTCACATCACCACGAAAAACCTGGGATTTTGACGAAAAACCCGGGTCTCATCAAAATCCCAGGTATTTTGTGGTGATCTGAAAGGTGCACTTCCGGGTGACCCGGGTCGAAAGACTCGGGATTTCAATCAGGGAAAAAAGAAGGGTTATTGCCGTGTCGTACCCGGGAAAGGGTGTGATGTGAAAGGTCCAGGGTTGTTTTCAACCCGGGTTTTTCACATCGCAACCCGATTGGATGGGAAAATGGGCAGCGTATGATGACATCATCATATGCTGCCCCTCTTCAGAGCTACAGAATGGCGCACTGGCGTGAGGAGGAGATCCAGGAGCTGCTAAACATAAGGGCTGAGGAGGGTATTATGGAGCAGATTTCAGGGACGGTGAAAGATGCCCATATTTATCATAACATTAGCAAAATTTTAGCAAAAAGAGGAATTACAAAAACGCAACAACAAGTGGTTAATAAACTTAAAGCTTTAAAAAAAAACAATTTACAAAATTACATGACAAGAGGAACAAAAGTGGCAGTGGCAGAGTAAGCTGGCGTTTTTATGATCAGTGTAATATAATCTTTGGGTGTTCAGCCACTTGTAATCCTGTGGCTCTTTCATCGTCCTTAAGTGGCCACACACAAAGTAGTTCCCAGTAAAGCAAGACATCCCACCCTTCCTCGCCATTGATGTTCGAGGACGAGGAGACAGAACTGGAGGATTCCAGCACGGAAGCATCATTTATCACGGAGGAGCCCAATAGGAAGCATCATTTATCATGGAGGAGCCCTATATTGAAAATCCAAGTGAGTATTTATTTGTTATGTATAAGTACTAAAAGCACATAGTTTGCATGTTAATAGTCTATAAAAGTCTTTTCGTGAAATTTGTAAGTTCCGAACGCTCTTTATTTTCTATTTAATTGTCCTTAATAGTGGTTTCATGCAGCTTGAAAGTCCAGAAACCATTTTTTTTTGTTTAAATAAGTTTTCAATAGTTTTGTCATTAAATTTGTAAGTCCAGAAAGCTCTGTATTTGCAAGTAAATTGTCCATAAAAGTCTTTGCATGCAATTTGTAAGTCCAGAGAAGTGTTTGCTGAGAACAGAGCCAACGTTAAGCCTCCAGATTAGGCTTTCTTGTTTGTTCGTAAATGGTAAAAAAAAATTTTGACACTATGGTTTCTTTTTTCTCCTAACAGGTCGCCGCTCTTCAATTTCTGTTGACAAGCCTGTGGCTTCTAAAAGTTTGCCAAAAAAAGGTCCACAATGCGTCCAAGAACAGCCCCCGGGGGTTGAATACCACCACATGACAATGGCTAGCCTCCTCCAGGGTGGAATGGGGATCCGGAAAGCTGTGGTCTGTCTGGTCAGCACTGGGGATATGGCATCAAGAACATACTGGAAGGTACCACGGGACATCCTGAAGTGCGCAATCCACTGATCCTCAGCAAATGCTTCTACTGTAACCCAGAAAGCTTCAGCATGGTTGTGATTTCTGGACCACACACTGCGGTTAGTGAGGGTGCTGAATCGCAGAATGGACATCTGAGTGGCCCTAATGTATGCTCTTCTCCTTCGCAGATATCGCTGTCGTCTGTTCCGCAAAGCAAACATAAATTTGATACGTTTTGTCACCATGGCAGAATGAGCCATATGACACAATGTAAATAGCTGCAAAAAGGTGTCATTTGCTGTCCCAAACAGCAAAATTAGCAACAAAGCCATGTTATCAGAGCTAGCAAATACTAGTTCGTCAGCCATTGCAACAATAATTCAGATAAAATGGCCACCATGTACTGACATCATCATTGTGTGCAACAGTAAAGTCCCCTTTAAATTACATCATTTCTTCCAGCCAATAAGAGCTGATTTCCACAATGATTGACAGATGATTGGCAGGGCAGACCCGGGAAATTCATGTGTGATGTGAAAGGTACAATTTCCCGGGTTTTTGGTGCTTCAAAATGTTGGGGGTTTTTTTACCTGGCATTTCTTTCCCGGAAAAACCCGGGTCTAAAAACCCGGGTTTTTCAGAGTTGGTGATGTGAAAGCAGCATAAGGTAGCAGTTCAGGATCTGTACTCACTCACTTTCTCAGTTGTTCTGCCAGTCCTGCAGTGTCTGCCTCCACTTGTCAGCACAATGGTATTGATTTCCAGCTGGATGCAGTTCTCCTGTTTGGCGCAGAGGACCCACTCTTTCAAGGAGGCTCTCACTCCCACCAGCACATATACAGGAATCAGTTTCTCCTCTGCCAGGTGCACACTGTCTTCTCCACGGCTGGAGACACAGTCCCTTCATCGGCCGTACAATGTGCCGACAGGCACACACCGCAGGCACTGCTCACTCCTACAGTCATGGGGCACACAAGCTCCCTAAAGCTCTCCCCTGGAACACTCTCTGCAGACTGAGCTCAGTCTCCCCTCTGACACACACAATGTTACTTTTTCTAGGCAGAGTTTGTTTATATGCCCCAGCTCTGACCCCAAAACAACTCCTTCTGCAGGCACATGCTGGACTTGTGCCTTGTAGGTAAAGTTAACCCTGTGGGTCCCAGGGTTTAGCAGTTCAGGGGTATTACACATGTCTGTGCAGGAGGAGATCTTTGCGGGGAGTGTGCTCAGGCTCCATGTCTGCGCCATGCAGGGGAGCCAGTGGCTGGAGGAGGTTTTTGAGGACATGACCCAGGAGAGGTGCCTGAAACTTGTAAGAGCCTGGCGGGGGAGGGGAGCCCTTAATAGTGGCTGCCATATACAGGAAGGGCTCCTAATGCGGATTCCCTTATAAAGAAAGAGGTGATTAATGCTGGTATCTATAAAGAGGAGAGGGCCCCTAATACTGACAGCTATGTAGAGGAGGGGGCCCTAATACTGGTAGGCATATAGAGAAGGGGCCCCTAATTATAGTAGTCATATTGAGGAAGGGCCCTGAATTATAGTAGCCATATAGAAGAGGGGGCTCCTATTACATACATTGAGCCAGATCCAGACCTAAGTACGCTAGTGTATTTAGGCCAGCCGCTGACTTAAAGTCGCCAATTTGTATGTACTGCGCATACATGGCAGATGTTACGCAGCAAAACTCTGAACGTACGTACTATCAGCGTAAATACGAACGAGGGGTTGGGTCATCCATACGACACCCAGAAATATGCTTTCTAGGTGGAGGGTAGCATTTAAATTGTACAGTATGTGCCAGGTTAGGCCATTACGTACGTATGTACATACGCTTGGAAAAGTTAAGGTAGGTTTTGGTAAACGTAAAACGAGCAAAGTACATACGAGCGAGGGGAGCTCCTAGGGGAGTGCATAGAACTTACACTAGCGTAAATACACTACGCGAGGGAACATAATAAGAACTTAGGTCTGGATCTGGCCGATTGTCATGTTGAGGAGGTGACATATATTACATACAATGGGGCAGATCCTGAACTACGCATTTCCGCGAATTTACGTGTGGCGGACATGTAAATTCGCAGATTTGTACGCACTGCGCATGCGCACCGCAGAAAATACGCACATTCACGTAGCGTATTTTCAAACGTAAGGAGATTTCACGTATTGCTAACGTAAATACTTACGTGTGGGCGTGCCAAATTTACGTTAGTCAACAATACGTGTGTTTTACGTGAAGTAGGCGGGGGGGAGTATTTAAAGTGTACAGTATGGGCGTGCTAAGCTGCGTACGTTCGCGTAGTCTGTACGCCCGTTAGCGGACGTATTCTGTTACGATAAGAAAAGTTAAGGTAGGGTTTGGGTCGCGTAATTTGTGAAAATACGTCCGTGCAAGGGGTGTGCCGAGGGGAGTGTATTGACCTTACGTGTACGAAAATACGCACCGCTAAAATACGTACGCACACACGTAGTTCAGGATCTACCCCAATGTGATTGGGGAGGGGGCTTCTGCTACATACACTGTCATATAGAAGAAGAACTGCAGTTTAGCAAGGAGGGCAAAATGTTTTAAACTGTTATTAAAATGGAGAGACAAATAGATCCTATTAAAAAATATAACCACAATGTTTAAATATAAATCTATAGTATATGAGTTTATAATGTTATTCAATATAAACACTTCATAGAACTATAATACAGGGGGAATTTTATCAATGTTTTTTTAATTATTTACTATTATATTGATCAAATTCTATTTATTTTTCAACAGTCTTTTTTTAATACTCTATTTCTCTTGTTATTGACTATTTTACATTTTTAAGTATTGTATTTCACCCCAGTATTGTATTTTCACATTATGTTGTCCGCGGTACTTCGTATTCTAGCCGCAGTCCCACTCAGTGGATGATCCTTAAAGGTAAGAAAACTTTGGAGGGGAGGGAGCTAGAATCTAGACTTCAATTTAGCATCCAGCTGCAGTCTGACTCCAGACCAGCGGCACTGGTCTGGAGTCAGACTGCGGCTGGATGCTTAAATGGTAACCTCCCTGTATAAGACGCACCCTGTTTTTGGACACCTTATTTTTCCCAAAAAGTTGTGTCTTATACATGGGTAAATACGGTAATTCATCTATAATTGACATGAGGAGTTAGACTGCAGATCGGTATAGCACACTATATTGGATCTGATGCAGACTACGCAAGCATTGTACATCTTTGCCAGAGCTGCATGTTTTTCCGCAGAAACACGTAACTCTGATTAGGACATAGGCAGAGGCGTGCTCCAGTTCTGGGTGCTTCAGTTCTTGGCATGTGCTGTGCAAATTCTCGCTGCATTTAAAACATACAGAAGCGTGGTTCTGAATCAGGTCCTATATGTTTTTCCAAATATTTGGAACCCCTCCTTTCATAATCCTTTGTTTGCCACTGGAAGTTCAGGAGTATTTTGTACTTAGTGGAATGGGTCATGTTGGAGGGTCTGCATGTTGCAGTGTGAGGGGAGCAAATTTCCCCTGTATGTAGAAGAAAATCCTGATTTGCACTCATCACATTACAACATGGATTGTCCAAGATATTTTAGCAGTTATGCATAATTTTTGGATTAACCCCATGGTCTGGCTGCAATCACTAAGAACACAAGCAGCTGAATACAGAGACCATTGTGAGTCTCCGGTCCGAATGGCTGGTTTTAGAAAAAGAGACAGCCGAAAGTTCCTTTTCGGCTGTCTCTATTTCGAATGCCTGCCGTTTTCTATTTTTTATTTTTTTAATGAATGGCTGAGTGTGCCGATCACCATACTCGGTCATTCATTTTCGCCACTGCTGCTGACAGCTCTGGAGAGGTGAGTAACCTCTCCGGGCACTTTTACTGCTTAGGCTTAGGATCTTAGGAAGGGGGGGGGGTTAGGGCCATAGAAGGGGAAGGTTAGGGTCAGGCTGCTGGGATAGGGTCTTAGAATTAGGCTATAGGGAAGGGAGGGTCAGGCTGAGGGGAAAGGAGGGTTAGGGTCAGGCTGCGGGGAAGGGAGTGTTAGGGTTAGAACTAGGGAAAGGCTAGGTTTTTTTTACTTACCTTTCGGAGCACCGTGTTCGGTGCTCCGGGGATCGATTGCTATGCCTCATCGAGGGGGTTGCTATGGGCATCATATGATGCCTATAGCAACCAATCAGATCCTAGCTGACATTTTCTGCTATGGAAAAGGAAAGTAAGACCTAGAATCTATTCCATATGCCCCTAGTATGTGCCTAGCCATTCAGGCACATACTACAAATGGCCCAGCTACAATCAACTGCCGGGGCATGACATAGGAGACCGCTGAACTAATTTCAGAAGCTCCTAACCGTACTCCCCAACCCCCCCTTTAATGAGGGATTAAGGAAACTGTATATTTCAGTTTGGGAATTTTCTAAAGAAGGACTTCTTCAGTGTACACATTTTTAGCTGGTACCCATTCATGACCATAACTTTTCCAGTGCACTAAGAAGTGAACCTGGCTTTGCACTTGTTTTTGTACCCAGATGCTGTCGATGGCAAACTGGCAATGATCATCGACCAACACAGGAGGAAGCTCTCAGAAAAAAATACTGGAATTTTAAGGCATGTATGAATGTATGTTGTGAATCCTGAGATTGTTGGGAAGGTCCAATCGGAACACCACTAGATTGATCTTCTAAATTATTTGAATCATTTTTTTATTTCTTGGATGGTTGGCAGAGTCTAATATTTTAGGCAGATATCCATACCTTATGAACATATAAATGTGACAATCCCCTTGTGATGGAGCATGTGGGGATCACTTTAGGAAGAAGAAAACAACACTAATAAAACGTTGGGCATGTTGGCACGTTGAAAAACTCAGGTCAGTATGTTTGATGGTGGCTGAACACTCTCCTGGGATCTTTCACCTTGTGTGCACCACTATGGCCTGGATTCAAAGTTTGGGAGTAAGAGGCTGACCCTGCACTACGCTGCCCGCCAGTAATACGCCGAGTGTAAGCGTAAGATCGGCTTAAAAGCCGATCTGTGCATGCGCCGGGCAGATGTTGCCCGGCGTAGCTTCAGCAACGCCTGATCGTGGGTCGGGCGTCCGTAGCAGCAGCGTAGTAACACTGGAGGGGGTGTTCCCCTCCGTTACTACGCTGCAGTTAGTGCAGGTAGGCGGGAGAAGGGAGGGTAATGAGGCTGGGAGGGCGGCGTTAGTGTAGCAACGCAGTCATTCCAACGAATTAACACTCGCTTACGCAGGCTAAAGTTAGGGTAGCCTTTAGCCGGCGTAAGCAAGTGTTAATACGCTGGGGCAAGGGGGAGTGTCGGGGGAGTGCAGCGATGGTACGCTGAGTGTACCATCATAGCTCTGGATCAGGCCCTAAGGGTATAACAGGTGCAAGGGTACAGCTCGGCTATACCATTTGCAAAGGGAGTGGTAATAATTCATTTTAAATTTTTTGCATGCAGGAAAATACATTGCTTTTGCATATTGTACTCAAACACTGCATATCTTTGTGTTTAATTTATGAAACAGAGTTGAACTCAGGACTACACTTACACCTAAAAAAAAAGGTGGAAGTGCAACTCTGAATCAGCCCCCATGTGTCTATAGTGGTGTGATGGGGTCCCAGTTTCCCATGTGTCTGTACACATCAGGGCTGATTCAGAGATGCACTTTCACCTTTTTTTAGGTGTAAGTGTACAGCTCGGCTAAACCAGTTTTCAAAGTAAGTGGTGTTAATTAATTTAAAAAAATTTGCATGCAGGGAAAATACATTACTTTTACATACAGAACTAAAATACTGCATAGCTTTATGTTTATTCTATAAAATAGAGCTGAGCTGAGAAACTTCACCTCCTAATTTTAATTCTGGTTTTACAATTTAAAATCTGCCTCCCCCTGCAATTCAACATGGTATTGCTCAGGTCTACACTTGCACATAAAAAAAGGTGAAAATGCAACTCTGAGTCAGCCCCATCATTGTCAGGTCATCTGAGGTGTGAGAGAATAACACAATAGAACAAGTTAAAAAATGGTTGGGATAAATATAAGGATATGCTAAATCTATATCCTAAATGGACCATGTGGCTCTTACCTGTCTTCACATTTAGGGCCTCATTCATTAAACACGATTTTATAAAAATTGTGTGATTTTTAGCTTAAAAATTGCCAAAGTGTATTCATTAAGCTAAAAATTACACAAATTTATTTTTTTTATAATCGCAGGTGCAAAGACTTTTTTTTTATTACAAACATAGAACTTTTGTAATTCATTATAGACGATTTCACTGAATCGCGGTTAAATCTCCTTTAAATCACAAAAAATAAAATCGCAGCCATAGAGCTGCGATTTCATTTTTTGCCCCGATCGCGACCATCAAAAACACATGTCCGTATAACAGACATGTGTTTTTGTGTGTAAAAATCCTAAGTGCAGCATGGTTGCAAGCTGTACAGTCCTTGGGGTAAAAAGTTCCTTTGAAAGTTCTCTGTATTGACCCATGATGTATTTGTATATATTGATCATATCTCCTCTTAGATGCCTCTTTTCTAAAGTAAACATGTCTAAACTGGCTAGCCTTTCCTCATAGCTCAATGACTCCATACCCTTTAACAATTTTGTTGCCCTTCTCTGAACCCTTTCTAGTTCCAAAATGTCTTTTTTATGAATTGGTGCCCAGAACTGAACTGCGTATTCGAGATGAGGCCTTACCAATGATTTATATAGTGGCAAAATTACACAGTCTTCCCTTGCATCTATGCCCCTTTTTATGCATGCTAATACTGCATTGGCCCTTGCAGCTGCTGCTTGGCATTGAGCACTATTACTAAGTCTATTGTCCACAAGCACTCCCACATCCTTCTCCATTAAAGATTCTCCTAAATTTATCCCATTTAATTTATAGATTGCATGCTTGTTTTTGATCCCTAAATGCATAATCTTACATTTATCTATGTTAAACCTCATCTTCCATTTGGCCGCCCAATCCTCCAGTTTACTCAAGTCCCTCTGCAAAGACGCTACATCTTGCTCAGATTCTATTACCTTACATAGTTTAGTGTCATCTGCAAAAATGGAAAACTTGCCCTCTAAACCATCACCAAGGTCATTAATAAATATATTAAAAAGGACTGGTCCCAGCACAGAACCTTGAGGTACACCGCTTAAAACTTTTGACCAATTAGAATAATTTCCATTTATCACAACTCTCTGTTCCCTATTCTCCAACCAGTTTTTGATCCAAGTACAAATGTTGCTACCTAGACCCAGTTCCCTTATTTTGTGGACCAATCTATTGTGTGGCACCGTATCAAAGGCTTTTGCAAAATCTAAGTAAAGCACATCTACTGCACTATCCTGGTCTAAGTACGAACTAACTTTCTCATAGAAGCTAATTAGGTTAGTTTGGCATGACCTATCTTTCACAAATCCATGCTGATTCCCACTAATAATCTTATTGCACATCCAGAAATCCTGTATATTATCCCTTAGTATACCTTTCAGCGGTTTTCCAACTATGGGCCTGATTCAATTAAGCGCGAAGTAAAGTAAAAAATACGCGCGTAAAAAATACGGACACTTCGCATAAAATGCACGTGATAAAATACGCGCTATTCAATTTCATATGTGCGTCCGCCTCCAACGTGCGTTAATTGGTCCATGCGCGAATCACCTCCCTCTATAAAATAACGCGCGTGTCTGGCAGCCGTTAACCATTGCATTGGTAAACTGTGAAGTGAGTCCCTGCTGATTTTTGGTGATTTTTGCTGAAAAACGTTTTCCTGGATTACCGTGGTTGTTTTTTGGATTTTTTTTTATTTCATATACAGGACTTTTCCCCTGGATTTATTTTTTAGATTAGGTATTTTTGGTTGTGATTTTTTTTTTTTCTTGGATCCTGGATTGAATATCCTCTCCTTCTGACCTGGTCAACACTTATCTGTAAGTACCAATTATTCTCATTTACAAACTTTCTATACTCTCACTTTCATTCTCTTCCTTTTCAAAAACTCTCCTCACTGTCATTCTTGTCCTTTTCAAAAACTCTCCTAACTGTCATTCTTGTCCTTTTCAAAAACTCTCCTAACTGTCATTCTTGTCCTTTTCAAAAACTGTCCTCTCAACCATGCACCTAACTGTCATGCTTCTCCTTCTCATTGTACATCCACGTAATGTGATTGGAATGTTTTCTAATATGTATATGATCATTTATATGCTATTTTGATGTCAAATACCTGTATTTTGTTATATCATATCAGCCTCCATTTTGTTTTTAGTCATGCTTTGCTGTTGTAAAATGATTGTTCAAAATGTTATTTTTCATGGTTATTTTTTTCAAAAACTCTCCCCTCACACACTCACCTAACTGCCATTCTTATCCTTTTCAAAAACTCTCCTCTCACACAGTCACCTAACTGCCATTCTTCTCCTTTTCAAAAACTCCTCTCTCAATCAGTGACCAAATTGCCATTATTTTCCATCTCATTCTCCATTTTCTCTACACCGCTCACCCATATTGTGATTGTAATTTTTTGATGTTTTGCTGTGAAATAGCTGTTTTTGCTTTTCTCATAGCATCCTCCATTTTGTATTTAGTGTTGCTTTGCTGTTGTAATATGGTAGTTCAACATGTTATTTTTCATGGTCATGCTTGGTGGTTTTTAAAAGTTTGCCCAGATTGATTGTGACTGTTCCTTATAATGGTATATTTTTTATAAAATGTCATGTTACATTGCTTAACTATGCTTCATTGCTTGTGTATGTCTATGTTTTCCAAAAGTGGTTATAGCTGTTGTGTTTTGGACGTCGGTTGCAGTACTTCATCCCTCTTTTGTGTGCCTATTTCTGGATTGTTCTATGACAAAATTAAATGTTTATAGTGATAACAATGCTTTCTTATTCAAATGTCTGCATGGTGTTTTGTAATTCTTCTCCAATATAGGTAATCTTCCATTTACCTTACTGTCATTCTCCTCCTTTTCAGAAACTCTACTCTCACACATTCATCTACTGTCATTCCAAAAATTTCCTCTCACACAGTCATGAAATTGTCATTATTTTCATTTTTATTCTCCCCCTTTACCCCGCCCACACCACCTTTCATACTCTTTCACCCCCCCCCCTCCCCCACGCCATTCTGTATACTTGTATTAGTATGTAAAAAATCTGGTGTAACATGGTTTTTTGCCTGTGGATGCCTAAAATGTTGTGTTTTAGAAAATGGTTCTTCTTTATGGAAGGTTCAATGCTAACATTTTAATGCATTTAATTTATATAATGCACTTTCGCATATGGCTGATTGCTATACTGTTTTTTTTTATTGATTATTGGTATTCATTTATTGCACCTTTTTATATTTTTTTATTTTAGAGCAATGGATAAGGACCAAGATCCTGAGGATAGAGAGGAAGAGTCCCCCCTTATTTCGTCTGAGGAGGAGTGGCAGCCAACGCTTGAAGATGATTTGCGCTGAAAGAAGATTTTCAAAAAGCGCATGCAGCAAGAGGCGGCGGCTGCCAGACAACGACAGCGCTCAGAAGAACCATCAGGAACGCATGCTGAGAAGGACACAGACAACGAAGAACAAGTTTCGGGTGATGAGGAAACATCACGAAGGGCCACCAAATTCAGTTATGATGAGAACGATGCCCTGATCAACAGTGTTCTGCGCAATTATGACATGCTGATGGGTGCACTGGCGCAGAAGACTTCATCCAGAGTCAGAAATGACCTTTGGCGCAAAATATCTACTGAAGTCAACGCTGTTTCAGTCAACAAGCGGTCCACGGAAAACTGCAAGAAGCGATACCGGGACTGCAAGAGGATCGTCAAGGAAAAGCTGGCAAAGATTTCCCGACATGCAAAGGGTACCGGCAGCGGAAAACCATTACGGGTGTCGTGGAAATCTTGGGAGGCACTGCTGAGAGACAATTTGAACATTGCAATTATAGAGGGCGTCCCAGGAACAGTGGACACACATGACCCCAGCACTCTCAAAACATCCGGTAAGTTCAGTCACTATAACATTTTAGATGATGTTCCAAATAGTGTTAATTTGAATGAAATTACAATTTTCATATTTTGTTTTTGTTAGCAACCTCCCAACGCCAGCCTTCCAAACACCGGAGCTGTCCAAAAAAACGGACTGTTGCCACAGCAGGTAAATCATGTTTTTTTTGTGTGGTTTGGACTGTTTCTTGGGTTTGTTTTGGTTGAGGACATTTTCTAAAGACATGTTTTCGTTTCAGCGCTTGACCGTGCACCCACACCAACAAGAGAAGGAACGGACACTGTAGAAAAGGGAGCTGAATTGGATCGAAAGTTTCATGATTTCTATGGCCTCAATTTTGATAACTATTCTCCTAATCACTTGTGTGTAATGATTATTTTTATTACAATTCTAAAGGACCTTCCACAAGCCAAGGACCTGTAAAGTCCACAACACAAGCAACCAGGCCCAGAGTTGATCATAAGTTTCAATTTAGGTGTTGCAATGCATACTGCTACACTATAGTCTGTTACTGTGTTTGAAAAAAAATAGTCCTCTCTTATATGTTTAACTTATACGGTTTCCTCTTTTTTATATTGCAGTGTTGTGTTCCGTCTACATACATGATGATGTTATTGACTGACACAATTTTTTTGGTTTTAGGTCCTTCAACTATTACTGACCCTGGCGTGGACACAACAGCTTTCAGGTCTAG
>WWET01006233.1:11772-26261 GCA_011038615.1 Limnodynastes dumerilii
AGAGATGAGGTGATAAATAACAGTGTGATAGTAACGCTGGTCAGTAGTATCTGTGTAATAATATAATAATATGAGAGGTGATAAATAACAGTCTGATAGTAACGCTGGTCAGTATCTGTGTAATAATATAATAGTATTAGAGATGAGAGGTGATAAATAACAGTGTGATAGTAAAGCTGGTCAGTATCTGTGTGCAGTAAGCAATTTACAGATATATCCCTGCAAAGCTGGTCAGTATCTGTGTAATAATATAATAGTATTAGAGATGAGAGGTGATAAATAACAGTGTGATAGTAAAGCTGGTCAGTATCTGTGTGCAGTAAGCAATTTACAGATATATCCCTGCATGCAAAGAATACAATTACCTTGACTCCCCCTGCAATCAACATGGTTTAGCCCAGAAGTAACTGTCTTCTCTTAATTTTAAGCTCCTTCTTAAGTATGGATCCAGCTCAATGTGCTTTAGAAAACGCTATTTTAGCAATTTATTAGGCTCATTTTTGGATTCTTTTCCAATGTTCAGGCCTGGGCTGGTGCTAGGGTGTTCGACGCCCCCCTGAGAACTTTAAATTTGCACCCTTCTGTTAAACAATTTAACAGCAGTGACCATTCTAGATTACAGTAAGCAACATAAAACACGATCTTGAGACCACAATAAAAGAAATTAAATCATAGTCACCACTATACAATACAGACAGTGTCCTGGTCTCTGCTATATAATTCCCACTTCATCCTAAAACCTCCCACACAATATATACTATATATCTTATTATTCATGTCTCCCCAGCTCCCAGTATCCCCCATCATGTCTCTCCAGCCTCCCAGTATTCCCCATCATGTCTCTCCAGCCTCCCCAATATTCCCCATCATGTCTCTCCAGATCCCAATGTTTCCCATCATGTCTCTCCAACCTCCCAGTATTCCCCATTATGTCTCCAGCCCCCCAGTATTCCTCATCATGTCTCTCAACCCCCTCAATATCCCCATCATGTGTCTCCAGCCCCCATAGTATTCCCCATTATGACTCCAGCCCCCCAGTTTTCTTCATCGTGGCTCTCCACCCCCTCAGTATCCCCCATTATGTCTTCCCCAGTATTCCCTATCATGTCTCTCCATTGCCTCAGTATCACCATCATGTGTCTCCAGCCCCCCCCAGTATTCCCCATCATGTCTCTCCAGCCCTCCTACGGTTGTTGCTCTCCTCTGCAGTGGGTTAGTCTATATCCATTGCCCCTGTTATTCTATATCTGTACTCTACATGCACTTCCCATTACTGGCCGAGGTAAGGCCCCTTGGGAAATGGTTATTTTTGTTTTATTTTTTTGATTTGTTGTTTATAAGCATAAGTAACAGATGGAAGCAGACGTAATAAGCGGTGTATACATCAAAACCTTTACACCAGGTCATGTCCAAGGGGGCACACACTCCACAACCATGTTGAACACAATACTAAAGCTGAAACATTATGCAGGTGTAAATATTTGATATGTACAGTCATTAAAAATTTATTTTTGCATCATTTTTTCATAAATGTATTATTTTGTATTTTTTGACTGCATTCACATTATAGCAACATAGAAAGTGATGGCAGATTAGAGCAACACGGCCCATCTCATGTTACTTCCTCTAGTCTCTCTGTATGTTGTGTGACACAGGCCATGCACCATTTTGGTTGCTCTTCTCTGCTCCAAGCTCTACATGTTACTCCCTCTAGTCTGTCTCTGTATGGTGTGTGACACAGGCCATGCACCATTTTAGTTGCTCTTCTCTGCTCCAAGCTATGGCTTTTTAGGTGTGTAAATGTAAGAAGGGATAAAACCTGCGCATACGTAGTAACTTAGGACTGTATGTACAGCTGCGTGTGTATAAAGTACGCAAATATACGCATTTACGTAGCTAGGCAACACCCATGACCCTCCCCTCGTACGGACGGGTTTTCGGTGACTTCCGCCTCCATAGGGCGCCCTTAAGTCTAAGTGTACTTACGTGCGTATGTTACTTGCGTACGTGCGTGCATATTCATCTAACGGCGCCCCCACGCTGCGCAATGACCTTGAGGTGACCTAAGGTCATGTAACGTATTTGAGCAGTGCGCAACGTGAGGGAAAGAGCCGGAGACACCGCTGCGGGGGAGAGAGCCTGACACCGCCAGGAGGACAGAAAAGGTAAGTTCAGTGTTACATCCCCTGAGCCCCTGTATAAGACGCACCC
Source organism: Limnodynastes dumerilii (assembly GCA_011038615.1). NCBI lineage: Eukaryota > Metazoa > Chordata > Amphibia > Anura > Limnodynastidae > Limnodynastes > Limnodynastes dumerilii. The sequence continues at coordinate 13,984 of WWET01006233.1, forward strand.
GAATTTTAAAAAAAAAAGTGCGTCTTATACAGGGGGAAATACGGTAGATTAGGAGGGGCGAAAGGGCTGGTCACTCGTAGTGCCATTAAGCACTTAAAAATGGGGTGCGGGGGAGGGGGCTGGAGAAGTAGGTGTAGAGACATGCATATCCATACATACGGATCACACACTCCACACCAATGAGCTATAAGGTGACATTCTCCTTCTGCTACTAATTCCATATACAACCAAGCATCTGACTGGCCTCCTCCTCCACAGTTACTAATGTAGTGACCTTGGGCCTGATCCAGACCTACGCCTGCCGTCCTAGCGAAAAGCCGATCTGCACATGTGCCGGGCAGATGTTGCCCGGCGTCGCTACGGCAAAGCCTAATCGTGGATCGGGCGTCCGTAGCAGCGCCATAGGGACGCTGGAGGGGACGTCCTCCAGCGTCCCTACGTTCTGGTTAGTGTAGGTGGGTGGGGGGGGAGGTAGTTAAATGAGGGTAGGAGGGCGGGCTAAGCGGCCATACGCTCGTGTGCGTAAGAAGAGGGGAGAGGGATCAGATTGGGAAGCAAAACACTGTAGGGCAGCCTTTAGTAATCAGAGTATGAAATATACATGTAAAAATGCATAATTCCTTGTGTTGAATATTCCTAATGCATCATAATCCAGAGGCACGCAGTAATCATAGCGCAGTGTGCATGCTGTATGTGTGCTCATTGATTGTGGCTGTGGCGCATGTGATCCAAAGGCCTGCAATTGTATCTCTGTTGTGCTTTAGTAAGCCCAGCGCATCGTCGTAGGTCTGGATCAGGTCCACTCTCCCTGACACTTCCCCTGTGCGGGCGTATTTCCCATTGCTTACGCCAGCTGAAGGCTACCCTAACTTCAGCCGGCGTAATCAATGGGTCATACGCTCGCACACGAGTGTACTACCGCTAAGCCCTCCCTCATTATATTACCTCCCCCCGCCCACCTTCACTAACCTTAACGTAGGGATGCTAGGGGGACGCCCCCTCCAGCGTCCCTATGCTGTTCCTACGGACGCCCGATCAACGATGCCGTAGCATCTGCCGGCGCATGCGCAGATCGGCTCTACAGCCGATCTTACGCTTACGCCCGCCATCCTAGTGACGGCGGGCATAGGTCTGGATCAGGCCCATTGAGCCTGAATCACACTTAAGTAGGAAATAAGTACGCGCTATTTCGCAAAACTACGCCCCTAAGTGGCAAGTGCGCTCCCATGACACCCCCTCGTTCTTATGGATTTTAGCTGACTTCCGCCAGCACAGGGCGACCTGAACTCTCTGGACCGTATCCAGACTTCCGTTTTCACGGCGTATTTTTAGGTACGTTTCAGCTGCGCATGCGTAGTAACTTTTTGTACGGAGTTGACGTAGACTATTCGCATTGGAAGTGCCTCACGGACGGACGTATGATAGGCACGTGTGTACATATCGTCCGGATATGCGAATGCAAATATAAGCGCTGGAGAATTTACGTGAAAATGGGCGGGGCGATGCATTTAAATGAAGGAAAGTGGGCGTGATTATCATGATGCGCACGGAGGACACAGACGCACGGGGCGGCACACGGAAAGATAGAGATGGTCTATGGTGGTGTAAGTCAAGGTGAGCACGGATTAGCAAGGGGAGTGACCGGGGTTTTGGTGGGTGTTCCTTGCCATGTGCGTGCGTATATTTGCGGTCGCGTTTCAAAACGGAAGTCTGAATACGGTCCTCTGTGTGTATCGTTGTGCTGAGTTTGCTAAAGTAAGAACAACCCCGCCCATACCGTCCAATTTCAGTCCCCGCAATGAAGGCTCCTTTCAGAAATAGAGACAGCCGAAAGTGACTTTTCGGCTGTCTCTATTTCGAATAGGGGCCCATTTTAGAATTTTCTTTATGAATGGCTGAGTGCGCTGATTGGCATACGCCCCCCTGAGAAGCGAGCAACCTCTCCAGGGACTTTTATTGTTAGAAGGGGGGGGGGGGGCTTAGGGTTAGGCTCTTAGGAAGGGAGGTTTAGGGTCAGGCTGTGGGGAGGGGAGTCTTAGGGTTAGGCTAAAGAGAAGGGAGAATTAGGGTCAGGCTAGGGAGAAAGGAGGGTTAGGGTCAGGCTGCAAGGATGGAAGGGTTAGGGTCAGGCTGTGGGGAAGGGAGGGTTATGGTCGGGCTGCGGGGAAGGGAGGGTAACGGTTAGGGTAATGTTAGGGTTAGAATTAGGGGAAGGGTTGGGGTAGTTTTTAGGCTCACCTTTCGGAGCACTGTGTTCGGTGCTCCGGGGATCGATTGTTATGCCTCATCAAGGCATAAGCAATGGATATCCCAGCCAGTTCAAATCTGTCTGGGAGAGAACAGCCCTATCGAAATAAGGCCAGTCTTAGCGGGGACCCGTCCAATTGATATGCCTCCCCCTACCCACTTTGCGTATCCTCATTCTTACGGATGTCATTAGGCACAGAGCTCAACTAATAATGAGTTCTTAGCTGTAACATCAGCCACATGCACACGCAAAGACGCAAACATACGCACACGGGCTGTGCATTTTTAGGAACGTTATTAAGTCTAAACACGGCCACAATGTGTCTGGAGCAGGCCCAGAGCATGTTTGCATTGAGGATTCTCCATTATGTGGGGTTTTTATGGGTTCAGTTTATGTTTTTGCTTTTCTTGGCAGAACTTTTGCTGTCGGCTTTCCCCGTCTCGCTCCTGCTGCAAGCGCCATATGCTCATATAACAATTTCTATTATATTTCTGTGCTGGCGGAAGCTTTACATAGCAATGTGAGCATTATCCTGAGGTTACATTCTCAATGTGTACTATATCCCCACAAGGCACAATCCACATAGGTTATTACACTGGAAGAAAGTCATTTCTCTCTCCCAGCGGCCTACAGCTGCGAACTCTTGACGCTTCATCCTATAACGCATCTCCGGGACACAGATGCTTGAGCCCTTCTGTAGCCGGGAAGAGTAATGTTTAATCCTTGGCAGGAAGCAAACAAATTCAATAGAAGGATCGTTTCTCGCGCAGTTCTTCACAGCTGTAGATTTGAGTGAATTATAACGGATGGTGTACATATAGGTTTCCTGCGTCCATCCCACGTGACACAAGAAATCTTTGCCTCCCTCGGCTGCTGATAAACTAGCTAAAATCCGCCGTGTTTAAAAAACATCAATACGGACTTATTTCCTGGAGAGGGAAAACGTTAAAAGGTTTTTTAAATCAATGGATGTGTTACAGATTGCAGGAGGAGCTGTGCCTGAATTTACAAGTGGCAGCTGGTGATCCAAGGATCGTGGTGACCTGTATTCACACCTGAGAAGCTTCTGCTTCTTAGGTGTGTGTTTTTACGAAATGACGGCAGGACAAGTGAGTTAGGTGAGGATACGGCCCTGTGTGCGCATAAAAAAATATAGTGAGTTGTACGGCCAATAGTGCAAGGGCGTCACTTGTGTGAAGAGGCGGGGGGGGCATGCACGATACTGATGAGCCAGTATGGCTGAAATGTCAGCTCTGGCCATGCAGACTTCCAGGTGTCATCAGCTTCTGTCACTGACCGGCTCATCAGCGATAATGACCAACGATACTTACAAGATGTCCCCCTGCTTTACTCCACGATCAGTCACATTTCTGGAGAGTGAATGGCCAAAGCACAATTATTTTTCAAGCCCCCTTCCTTACACCAAAACCTAAAAGTGTTCTGACGCCCCTGAGATAGCACGGCCCAATTACACAACGGCGGCTGCTCTGGCAAGACAGAAAAATGAATAGAGTTTGGATTGTGTATTGTATCAGACATGCCATATACAGGTGAGATGCCACAGATCCCCCGTACATGCGGTGCAATCGTTACACCCAATGGTCGTAACGGGTACTTGCTTACAGAAACACTGGACCATGTGGGGGTGTAGTTTGTTAGCACGATGTTTATAGTGCTGACTATAGCATGGACAGAGTGAAGAAGACAGCGGGGACAGAGCGGAGGAGAGCAGGGACAGAGCGGAGGGGAGAGCGGGGACAGAGCGGAGGAGAGAGCGAGGAGAGCGAGGAGAGAGCAGGGACAGAGCAGAGGAGAGAGCGGGGACAGAGCAGAGGAGAGAGCGGGGACAGAGCAGAGGAGAGAGCGAGGACAGAGCAGAGGAGAGAGCGGGGACAGAGCAGAGGAGAGAGCGAGCGGAGGGGAGAGCATTGACAGATTGGAGGAGAGAGCAGGGACAGAGCGGAGGAGAGAGCGGGGACAGAGAAGAGGAGAGAGCAGGGACAGAGCAGAGGAAAGTGCAGGGACAGAGCAGAGGAGAGAGCAGGGACGGGAGAGAGCAGAGAGGGGGGACAGAGCAGAGGAGAGAGCGGGGACAGAGCAGAGGAGAGCAGGGACAGAGTGGAGAAGACAGCGGAGACAGAGCGAAGGGGAGAGCGGGGACAGAGTGGAGAAGACAGCGAAGACAGAGCAAAGGGGAGAGCAGGGACAGAGTGGAGAAGACAGCAAGACAGAGCGGAGGGGAGAGTGGGGACAGAGCGGAGGGGAGAGCGGGGACAGAGTGGAGGAGAGCAAGAACAGAAGGGAGAAGAGAGTGAGGAGAAAGCAGAGGAGAGAGCAGGGAGGGAGCGGAGGAGGAAGGATTGGGGACACAGCAGAGGAGAGAGCAGAGGAGAGAGCAGGGAGAGAGCAGAGGAGGAAGGAATGGGGATAGAGTGGAGGAGAGAGCGAGGACAGCAGAGGAGAGAGCGAGGACAGAGCGGAGGAGGAAGGATTGGGGACACAGTAGAGGAGAGAGCAGAGGAGAGAGCAGGGAGAGAGCAGAGGAGGAAGGATTGGGGACACAGCAGAGGAGAGAGTGGGGACAGAGCATTGTTGAAAAGTCTTATGGTTGCCGTAGCGACAAGTATAGGGCTTCATTTATTTTTCGTTGTCCATAAAGTTCTAGAATTGTCTGAAGATTCCGCTGTGAGACCAGAAGGTCACATGTTCCTGTCACCCAGCTCTGATTCTACTACCGCTAAAGCCATGATATGCGCTTAAAAGAACTGTCATCCCAGATCTGTGGAGAGGGCAGAGAGATGTCATTATAATTCCTGCTCTTCTGCTGACTGCTCTTCACTGACAAGCACAAATTAATAAAATGAGGAATCGCTGGGAGAAGTCAATAGGCTTTTATTTAACACAATGGAAAGCCCTCAGAGGAATTTAACCAAATGCATTTTAGGAATAGAACAAAAACCAGGATATTATTTTACACCAGTGCCAGTGTCTGTCTATTACATTTAGCCACCCTTTGCTAACCCTCACAATGTGCAGAGAAGATTCCCTCCTGGCACCCAGTAGTAGATCGTTAGCTCTTAAGCTCATCTTGTGAAAGAGGAAGCGGCCAGGACCTGCCCCTGCCCCTGCTCTGAGTGCTGTTTATAAACACACTACTGCTGCTACCAACTGACTGTTTAGCTATATGTAAAAAGACACGCCTCCTCTGCCTTATACAAGACACGCCTCCTTTTGCCTGATACAAGACACGCCTCCTCTGACTGATACAAGACACGCCTCCTCTGACTGATACAAGACATGCCTCCTCTGGCTGGTATAAAACACACCTCCTCTGGCTGATACAAGACACGCCTCCTCTGCCTGATACAAGACAGGCCTCCTCTGACTGCTACAAGACACGCCTCCTCTGCCTGATACAAGACACGCCTCCTCTGACTGATACAAGACACGCCTCCTATGAGTATAAGACACACCTCCCCTGGCTGATACAAGACACGCCTCCTATGACTGATACAAGACATGCCTCCTCTGACTGATACAAGACACGCCTCCTCTGACTGAGCACAAGACACGCCTCCTCTGGCTGATACAAGACACGCCTCCTCTGGCTGATACAAAACACGTCTCCTCTGATTGATACAAGACACACCTCCTCTGACTGATACAAGACACACCTCCTCTGCCTGATATAAGACATGCCTCCTCTGTCTGGTATAAAACACGCCTCCTCTGTGTGGTATAAAACACGCCTCCTCTGGCTCATATAAGACACACCTCCTTTGTCTGGTATAAAACACGCCTCTTCTGCCTGATACAAGACACGCCTCCTCTGACTGCTACAAGACGTGGAGGCGTGTAGATAATCGACCCAGTGTATGGCCATCTTAAGTGGAATAATCTTCAGACCTGTGTCCTCTGTATCCGCTCTGAATAACTCAGTGCATTGTTACACATAAAGCATGAAATCATTCAGCGTTATGAATGGACTCTCGCTATCATATAGCATGAAATACACATCAGGAGAGCATGCAAACTCCATGTGTGATTACATGCAATTTCCATGCTGGTTTCATGCCCTTAGCGGGATTCTTGTAACTGAGGTGGATTAACTCGAGTCCATATCCATCCATTGGCAACATTAACCTTGTTACACAGAAAGCCGGAGCGGAATATCAATAATACACAGTAAGAATAACACAGAAGGGCTCAGTCACTGGGTGTGTTTGGGTAGACCCGGACATGGTTTCATAGGATCTGTAGAGGATATTACAATAGACATGAGCCTTGGGGGTACTCCATGCATTGGGGGTGGCAGGAGCAGTGACAGGACGACCATCCGCTTGGGTTTGGATTTAGAGTTCGGAGCAGAATTGGATAATGTACCTCCAATGAAACACAAGGAGCAGTTTCCAGTCCGGCAATGGTTATTTTGACAGCGATACCAGGTTAAGCTGCCTGTTAGGGTTAGGGATAGGGTTAGGCTATTAAGGTTAGTGATGAGGGTTAGGCTTCCTGTTAGGGTTATGCTGCTGATTAGGGTTAGGGTTAGGCTGTTAAAAATAGTTCATGTTGCTGTTGCAATATTCTAAAATACAGCAGTTTCGGGAACGGCACTATCTTATTGAAAACTGAAAAATTACCACAGTCGCCAAACCACACCCATTGAAAGTGGCACAATTGGTTCCACTAAACGTGGCCTATAAACTACGTAATCCAATCCAACATTGGAATGCTCCTGTCATGATTGTGGATCTTTTCACTGAACCTTATATCTTTTACTCACCTTTGTTGATTACATGATCTTCTTTTAGTTCCCTGCACTTCCTGGTATTCACTCTCTGCTGCTGGCATTATCCCACAGGAGTGGCTCATTCCCTTGCTGGAGCTCATTTATCAGCTGCCCAATTTAAATCCCTTATTGGTATCACTTCCCTGTCAGAGCAACAGGTATCGTAGTCTGCTGATATTGTGTTCCAGGTCCTGTCTCCAGCCATTAGTCCCAGTTAACTGGTCTCCTATCCTATATTCCCGTGTATGTGGGTCCAGCCTGCGTCTCTGGTGTCAACGCTTCCAGTGTCTTCTGCTCACCACAGCATCCAGTCTCAGATCCTGTCCACCATTTTGACGTCTGTGCGCTTGTGCAGTGGAATGTGACCTAACGCTTGCCTCTAGCCAAGACCTTCCCTGCCTTCATTGGTTCTGGTGAACACCAGGCTTGCGGTTAGACTACACGCCTCCACCCGATGTGGTCCGTCTACGGACTGGCGCATAGTCCAGTGCATGACAGCTTCCTTACTGCCCTTTGAACACTAGATAACTAGATACCAGATAATGTATGTCTAGAGGGGCGACATCTGATACTATTGGTATCACCGACTGTCAGCTCCTCTCACTGACAGCAAAGCAGAAAGCCAACAAGACCAATGTGTCTACAGGACAAAAATCTCAGTCATACAGACTCATCAGTATCACCGGACACCAGTTCACGGACAGCGATGCCCCCTTTGGGAGGGTGTGGGAGCAAATCACTGAGACCAAATTGTACCTTTCCTCCTCAACCTAAGCATTTTCTGATGTCCCTGAATTGAGGGTAAACCACACACAACAATTAAAGTCCATGTAGGAGAGGACTTTGAGCTGTGAGAGGCAGGAGATTCAGGGCACCTCACCCTATGTCATCCCTGAAGGATGAAATGAATACGTATAATGTTCCAATAAGATGGACAAGGGGGAAGCGGTGATACTCCAATCCCTCACTGAGAGCTATTTGTAGTTCCCTGACCTCCGGGGGGCATTGCAATATGTTTCCACATTTTCTGTCAATTACTTGATCTTCAATAAGAGGAAGATTCTGCGTCTCTATAACACCTGCTTCAGCCTGTGCTTTGCTTCTCAGAACGATGATATAGACTGAAAGACAAAGACCGGCCAGCATCTAGAGAGGTCGTTGCCATTTAATATCATACATCTGGAACAAGTTAAACTGGCTTGGGATAAATATAAGGAATCCCTAAATCTTAAACTATATTGAGGGTCAAATACGGCTAATAGTTTGCTGGAACCAACAAGCAGAGAAAACCGGTGGCTCTCAAAGTATTGTGAAACTACAAATCCCATCACGCCTTTCCAGTATGCCTATACTGTTGGAGGATGCTGGGAGCTGTAGTTTCACATCTCGAGAATTTCAAGTGGCCTATACCTGGGAAGACTGACTTAAACCTCTAGTGGAGCAGCTATCATTTCATCATTCACCAGAAAGTGCAAGATAAATGCTAGAATGTGATTGGTTGCTATGGATAACACCTTCACTTTTCTTTTTTCTTTTTCGTTTTGTTTTTTGTTTTTGTTTTGTTTTTTTTAAATAAATTTACCACAATGTTTTTGACAATCAGTTGCAATTAAACTCAATACATACTAATACTATTTTAACACCGCTGTGGGGTCTGCCCTGGCAATAAGTGTGACTCATGTCACGGGGCCTGATTCAGAATTAAGAAGGTGCTTAAAATAAGAGAGGAAAGTCACACCTGGGCTAAACCATGTTGATTGCAGGGGAAGTCATATTTCATCTGTTGCAAACAGTATTAGAGATGAGAGGTGATGTTTCCTATCCCAAGTCTAAATAACAGTGTGATAGTAACGCTGGTCAGTGTCTGTGTGCAGTAAGCAATTCAAAGATATATCCCTGAATGCAAAGAATACAATTAACTTGACTCCCCCCTGCAATCAACATGGTTTAGCCCAGGAGTGACTTTCCTCTCTTATTTTAAGCACCTTCTTCATTCTGAATCAGGTCCCCTAACCCCTCCAATCGATTTCCCTCCGTGAGACCTGGGTTAAAAAAAAACGCCGGTCTCACCTTTCATACTGGAGACTACCCGGGTCGGACCCAGGAATAACCCTACAATTGTCCCTGGTCATTAGACCCGGGTAGAGGCAGTCAGACCCTTTTGCACTGAGCCTCGACCCAGATCGTCAGGGCTTGCACCGGGTATAATATAGGTGCTGACTGTAATGACCAGACACAGGGGCGGATTGGAAACTTAAAGTGTCTCTGGATAAAAATGTGCAAGAGGCCACGTGTGGGCAAGATCACTATGGGCGGAGTCAAAAATATAGGTAACCTGGATTAGTACAGAATAAAGAAATATATAATAAAAGCAGTGCAGATACATGATATGGGGGCTGGGTGATGTATGGCCAATTATGTGCGTTATGTAAAAGAGTCACAAGCAAATGCAACATCTACTGACTAATACTTCACATTCCAATAAAGAGATTTATAGTGACCTCCATGCAATGCAGGTAGTTACTGCCACTCATGTAACCACCCAAAACATACAGCATCCTAATTACCACCATCCAATATAGACAGCATCCTTGTGACCACCACCCAATACATACAGCATCCTAGTGACCACCACCCAATACATGCAGTAGTGTAGTGACCACTACCCAAAACACAGAGCATCCTAGTGACCACCGCCTGAAACATACAGAATCCTAGTTACCACCACCCAATACATACAACATTCTAATGATCTCTGTTCTAGCATCCTAGTTACCTCCACCCTATATAGACAGCATCTTAGTGACCACCACCCAATACATACAGCATCCTAGTGACCACCACCCAATACATACAGCATCCTAGTTGACCACCACCCAATACATACAGCATCCTAGTAACCACCACCCAATACATGCAGTAGTGTAGTGACCACTACCCAAAACACAGAGCATCCTAGTGACCACCGCCTGAAACATACAGAATCCTAGTTACCACCACCCAATACATACAACATTCTAATGATCTCTGTTCTATACAGACATCATTTTAGCAACCACCACCCATGACAGTCCACATCCTAGTCTTCTTCAAATAAAATAGGAGCTGTCGAGTGGTCTCCAAAGGTTACCGGCCTACCAGGAAAATTCCCGATAAGTCCTATGGCCAATCCACCCCTGACCAGACCCTTAAAATGATCCATTCCACAATGTACAAAATACTCTGTTCCTGAGCTTCCAACAATCAGTTACTATGGTAACCACCTGTGTTGAAGGAAAAAAAAAATGTCTTTTAAACATCCATTAATTGAGTAAAACAAGGTGATGAAAATGGGAAGCTCTGGGGCCAGATTTACTAAGCTGCGGGTTTGGAAAAGTGGAGATGTTGCCTATAGCAACCAATCAGATTCTAGCTCTCATTTTCATGAATGTCAGCTACAATCTGATTGGTTGCTATGGGCAACATCTCTACTTTTCCCCAGTTTTCCAAACCCGCAGCTTAGTAAATCTGGACCCTGGAGTGGAGTATTGTGTAATACTAAAAAACTGGAAAGAGGTCAAGACAGGCAGCAAAGTTGAAAGTTCAGGGCCAAAGTAATAGCCATACAGAAGCTAGCCGTGCCCTAGAGCGCCCAGGTTAGGACTATACTGGGGCTGAGCGTATACCAGCACGCATAACACGTTTCAGCGTGAGTTTGTACTGCACATGCTCAGTGCAGGTGTAAAATATTATCTATACACAGTAATAAAAAAAGAAAATTTTTCCCGAATTTTTTTTTAACTATATTCTTTTCACCTTGTGACGGAAGCTCCAGCGCTATTCATAGCCGCCAATCCAGTACACATTTCTCTTTCTTCCCTCCGGGATTCTTCATTCTCAATGGCCGCGGTACTGCAGCTCCTGCAGCCGCTAAGATTTGCACTTCAAAAGGTAAGCCTCTTCCCCTTCAGCCCTAACCTTAATCCTATGTCCTGCAGCCTAACCCTAACCTTACCCTTTAGCCCTAACCTTAACCCTCCATGTCTCACAGTATAACCCTCCCCTTCTATCAGCCTAACCTTCCCCTTCAGTCCTAACCCTAACCTCCAGGAGCTCTGCACAGTTAGGGCCTGATTCAGAGATACGATTTCCACGGCACTTAGGAGCGTATATTTAAGATCCTAGAAAATTCGCAAAACTGCGCATGCGTAGTAATAGTGCAACGCCGTCTACGTAGCGGTTAGGAGCGTAAATTCGCTAAGAGCGTAAGTTTGAATCGCACGCAAGCACTTAAGATCTTAAGTGCTGCGAATCTTTAAGATCTTAAGGATTTGCATGGAAATGGGCGGGGGGAGGCAGGGAGATGAGGGAAAGTGGGCGAGGACTGACACTTAGGATCTTAAATGAACGCTCCCACGTCACTTAAGATCCCAAATGACAGCGTAGAGTTAGGGTTAGTCAATGGTGGTCTAAGTTTAAGATCCACCGCTGTTTGCAAGGGGAGTGACTGTTTATGCAGTGGGCTGGAACCTGCTAAGATCTTAACATTAGATGCGTATATTTGCGATCTTTTCGCAATCGCATCTCTGAATCACCCCCTTAGTTTCTATGTCATGTACAGAGCAGCGGTGCCAGTCGTGGATTGGATAAGAATTTAAAGAGTTTGGAGGAGTGTTTAATAAAGGTGGGCGGAGCGTCAGAAGAGGGAGGTGTCTAAGGGGACTAGACACGCCCCTATGTGACAATGTCACACCCCTTCTGCCAATCCCAGGACCTTGTGGTGAAGCTTAAATTGTGCCAACCCCCAGGGACTATGCTCATTAGTTTCCCATCATGCATTGTGCAGGGAATCTCTGGTGTGTTACTGCTGAATAATTACATGTGGATATAGAGCCATTTATTTGGGGGTAATAAGTGTGTGACCTGTGATTCTGCTTTCTGTGTTTAGGGGAGCGCTGACAAGCAAATGGCATAATAACCTCCAGATTCTCTGCGATTAGCGCACAGTAATGAGATATCAGAGAGATAGGAGCAGGAGCCATTAGCGAACCCATAAACAGCCCATTGATAAAAGTATAAAGATACGATGAGACGCGGGCAGGCTGCCAACACTCCTACTCCATTCATACAGATGGATGAACAGACAGGGGGAGAGCTCCGGGCCAGGCTAATGCTGCAGGCTATTAGGAGGCTTCTGTAAGCCAGGGAGACAGGGCGTAGGGGAGGGGGTGTAGGGAGGGAGGAGAGAAAGAGGGAGAGAGA
>WWET01006233.1:33429-47906 GCA_011038615.1 Limnodynastes dumerilii
CCGTTACCCCCCCTCCCCCTGCCTGATACAACATTGGAAATATTTATATTATTGAAATTTGCAAGCAAACATACATACGTCATAACCAAAAACTTTGGAACTTCCATGCATATATAAGATAGCGCTACACGGAAAATGATGTAGCTCGTTCTTCATGGAAGATAATGTTTTATGACCAAAAAAAAAAGCATGAAACAGACATTACAAATATGCAGCTAAAGAAGAAGCAATTCATTTTTTTAGATGTTCGCAAGCCAAAAACTTTTATACATGTTCCAAAACCTAAGGGTCGTGAAAAGAACAGAAAATCGACAGGACAGAAACACATCCATCTTTAGTCACTTTGGAATCGGATTCGCATATAAGTGTGTGATCCGTAGGGGTGCATATACGAATTTATCCGCATCTAAATCCCCACTCCCCTTAACTAAACGTGCGTATGTTCCCTCTTAAGGGACCCCACCCCACCCATTTTACCAAACTAACCCCCGGCACGGCTCCTCTTACCAAGAAGACCGGCAGTAGATAATATCCGGACGGAACCCCCTATGCAAACTGAAGAAACTGTTCTATAAACGTCTATGTTAAATGGCCACTGAAGCTGAAATGGTCCATGTCTCCACCTGCCCAGGACACTTCTAATGTGTGCAGCCATGTTTAGAGGCAATCCTGTGCTTTAAGATCCCTCTAACATAGAGCTTTTCATGGAAAGAGAGCCAGGAAATGTCCCTCAGCTTCGGCAGTATCCTGTACCCAGTGACCAGAGCTATACCCTCCGAGCAGACATCACCTGGGCATTCCTTCAGTTACAGGGGCTCCCTGAAGTGAGGCCGCAAACTCTCCTCTCCCCTTCTAGAGGAGCGTTTGACCTCTTTCACCTCTAGTTGTCATCTCCTTGTCACCTTCAAACCTAAGAGTAGGTCAGCCAGAATATACCAGTGTGGAACTCTAAAAGTCTTCACTACCCCTCTGCTCATCCATTTTTTAAGGAAGGGACATACCCATGTTCGAATTTTCTACCACAGAAAATTAGGCTCCAAAATGAAACTCTTGAGTTGGAGAGAAAGAAAGGTTGTCAAATAGTAGGACACTGGGTTAGCCATCCCCAGACATCATTCCCTCCTTGGTCTGTAGGTCAAGTTCCTCTTGACTAGATTTAGTCTGTTCCCCCAGAGCGTCTCAAAAAATACTGTGTAAATCAGCGTAATCTTAGGCCATAAATTTTCGGCAATACCAAAAACTTTGACAATTGACCAGCCCTGGGGGACCTCATCCAGGAGAGAGAATTCCTCAGCCTCCTCCCCAAACCAGAGAACCTGGCCCTTTTCCTGACTCTGGAAACTTCAGAGTATGTACGGATGATCTCCACCACCAATGGCACTTGTGACATCATCTGCATAAGCCACGACCTACAGGGGCTTCCCAGGGGCCAGGTGTGTCCCACTCAAAGTGCCACTTTCTGAGGAGTTGATCGTGTACACATATAAGAGGGGTCTCAGGGAACACCCCCCCCTGTGAGAAACCCAAATTAACCTCAAAGGCAGGAGCTAGAATGCCCTACATTGTCCCTTGGTCATTCAGAGTCACAGAATTCTCAGTCATTTGCAGACCCCTGTTTTTTGTTCATCTCCATCAAAAAATATCACAAACAATCGCTACATGCAAAATGGCCTCATTGTCTGCAATTACAGATACCTAATACTAGTAATTATCAAACCACAAGTATAAAAGTTTATTAACTTGCAGTGCTCCTTCTCCTCTGTCTCCACCCCTCGTCTCCCCTGCTCTCTTTAGGTATCCTCTTTGTCTCTCTCATCTTTCTCATCCTCTTTGTTGATCTCTTCTTTCTCTCGCTATCCCTCCTCTCCCTCTTCATCTAGTCTACTCCATTCTCTTACTCTCTCTCTGCTGATTCTCTCTTCTCCTCTTCTCTTCATCCCCCCTCTCTCTCTTTCCTCTCCCTCCCTTCTTTGTTGATCTACTTTCTCTCTCTATACCTCCCCTCCATCTTCATCTATTCTACTCCACTCTCTCTCTCTCTGCTGATTCTCTCTTCTTCTCTTCTCTTCATCTCTTCTTCCCCCCTCTCTCGCTCTATTCCCCTCTCTCCTCCATCTCCTCCATTCCCCCTCTCTAATGAAATCCACCTCTACCTCTCTCTCTCTCTTGTAATTCCCTCTCTCTATTCACCCTCTCCTTCTCTTTTATCCTTCCTTCTTTCTCTCTTCTCTTTTTTCTATTTCTTCCTCCCTCCTCTCTACCTATCTCTTCCCCTCTCAATCTCAATATGTTTCTCTATCTATTTCCTCCTTTATACATTCTCTTTTTCTCTCTCTTCCCCCTTTTTCTCTCACTCTTCTCTCTTTTTCTCAGTGCTCTCTACCTTTCTTTCTTTCTCTCTCTCTCTCTCTCTCTCTCTCTCTCTCTTTCTCTCTCTCGATATCCTCTACATCGCTGGACGCCTTTCCAGGCACCGGTAACATTTCCTTGCCTTGCTCTGGTAATTGGAGGCTTAAACATTAATGTCTAGATGAAACGGCGATTGTCTGTATTGTGTATTAAGCATCTCCTGATGGCATGACCTATAAATGAGACGGAGCAGCGCGGTACAAGACAGGTCTGTGATCGGCTATTTATAGAAACACCCAGACTTCTGGTGCAGTGCGGTGTAGAGGGCAATTCAAGGCCAAGTAACCAAAATCGCCAACGGCAAATGTCACCGCACAGCCGGCGTTCATCACAGCAACACCCGAGCCTGACATTTCACATCCATAGCTTCCAAAGTTTACAGAGAATATATATGAGCAGAGAATTTGCAGGAGGCCTATAGCACATGGACCCGGATTCACAGCACCAGAAGTATGACACATATGTCCGTAAATTACAGAGAATAGCTACTGCGCATGCATAGTAACTATTTTACATCATCTGCGTATCGTTTCGTTACATAGATTGCATATATGCACAATCTGCGAAACAAAACAATATGTAGATTACGTAAAATAGTGTGGAACGCAAAATGGGAACGCAATTTACTCTATCCAGATGTCAGATAAATTACACTGCTCTAGTTCCTCACACTTATCCTTGCTCTAAGGTCAGATAAACTGCTCTAATTCCTCACACTTATCCCTGCTCTAAGGTCAGATACACTGCTCTAGTTCTTCACACTTATCCCTGCTCTAAGGTCAGATACACTGCTCTAGTTCCTCACACTTATCCCTGCTCTAAGGTCAGATAAACTGCTCTAATTCCTGACACTTATACCTGCTTTAGGGTCAGATACACTTCTCTAGTTCCTCACACTTATCCCTGCTCTAAGGTCAGATACACTGCTCTAGTTCCTCACACTTATCCCTGCTCTAAGGTCAGATACACTGCTCTAGTTCCTCACACTTATCCCTGCTCTAAGGTCAGATACACTGCTCTAGTTCCTCACACTTATCCCTGCTCTAAGGTCAGATACACTGCTCTAGTTCCTCACACTTATCCCTGCTCTAAGGTCAGATACACTGCTCTAGTTCCTCACACTTATCCCTGCTCTAAGGTCAGATACACTGCTCTAGTTCCTCACACTTATCCCTGCTCTAAGGTCAGATACACTGCTCTAGTTCCTCACACTTATCCCTGCTCTAAGGTCAGATACACTGCTCTAGTTCCTCACACTTATCCCTGCTCTAAGGTCAGATACACTGCTCTAGTTCCTCACACTTATCCCTGCTCTAAGGTCAGATACACTGCTCTAGTTCCTCACACTTATCCCTGCTCTAAGGTCAGATACACTGCTCTAGTTCCTCACACTTATCCCTGCTCTAAGGTCAGATACACTGCTCTAGTTCCTCACACTTATCCCTGCTCTAAGGTCAGATACACTGCTCTAGTTCCTCACACTTATCCCTGCTCTAAGGTCAGATACACTGCTCTAGTTCCTCACACTTATCCCTGCTCTAAGGTCAGATACACTGCTCTAGTTCCTCACACTTATCCCTGCTCTAAGGTCAGATACACTGCTCTAGTTCCTCACACTTATCCCTGCTCTAAGGTCAGATACACTGCTCTAGTTCCTCACACTTATCCCTGCTCTAAGGTCAGATACACTGCTCTAGTTCCTCACACTTATCCCTGCTCTAAGGTCAGATACACTGCTCTAGTTCCTCACACTTATCCCTGCTCTAAGGTCAGATACACTGCTCTAGTTCCTCACACTTATCCCTGCTCTAAGGTCAGATACACTGCTCTAGTTCCTCACACTTATCCCTGCTCTAAGGTCAGATACACTGCTCTAGTTCCTCACACTTATCCCTGCTCTAAGGTCAGATACACTGCTCTAGTTCCTCACACTTATCCCTGCTCTAAGGTCAGATACACTGCTCTAGTTCCTCACACTTATCCCTGCTCTAAGGTCAGATACACTGCTCTAGTTCCTCACACTTATCCCTGCTCTAAGGTCAGATACACTGCTCTAGTTCCTCACACTTATCCCTGCTCTAAGGTCAGATACACTGCTCTAGTTCCTCACACTTATCCCTGCTCTAAGGTCAGATACACTGCTCTAGTTCCTCACACTTATCCCTGCTCTAAGGTCAGATACACTGCTCTAGTTCCTCACACTTATCCCTGCTCTAAGGTCAGATACACTGCTCTAGTTCCTCACACTTATCCCTGCTCTAAGGTCAGATACACTGCTCTAGTTCCTCACACTTATCCCTGCTCTAAGGTCAGATACACTGCTCTAGTTCCTCACACTTATCCCTGCTCTAAGGTCAGATACACTGCTCTAGTTCCTCACACTTATCCCTGCTCTAAGGTCAGATACACTGCTCTAGTTCCTCACACTTATCCCTGCTCTAAGGTCAGATACACTGCTCTAGTTCCTCACACTTATCCCTGCTCTAAGGTCAGATACACTGCTCTAGTTCCTCACACTTATCCCTGCTCTAAGGTCAGATACACTGCTCTAGTTCCTCACACTTATCCCTGCTCTAAGGTCAGATACACTGCTCTAGTTCCTCACACTTATCCCTGCTCTAAGGTCAGATACACTGCTCTAGTTCCTCACACTTATCCCTGCTCTAAGGTCAGATACACTGCTCTAGTTCCTCACACTTATCCCTGCTCTAAGGTCAGATACACTGCTCTAGTTCCTCACACTTATCCCTGCTCTAAGGTCAGATACACTGCTCTAGTTCCTCACACTTATCCCTGCTCTAAGGTCAGATACACTGCTCTAGTTCCTCACACTTATCCCTGCTCTAAGGTCAGATACACTGCTCTAGTTCCTCACACTTATCCCTGCTCTAAGGTCAGATACACTGCTCTAGTTCCTCACACTTATCCCTGCTCTAAGGTCAGATACACTGCTCTAGTTCCTCACACTTATCCCTGCTCTAAGGTCAGATACACTGCTCTAGTTCCTCACACTTATCCCTGCTCTAAGGTCAGATACACTGCTCTAGTTCCTCACACTTATCCCTGCTCTAAGGTCAGATACACTGCTCTAGTTCCTCACACTTATCCCTGCTCTAAGGTCAGATACACTGCTCTAGTTCCTCACACTTATCCCTGCTCTAAGGTCAGATACACTGCTCTAGTTCCTCACACTTATCCCTGCTCTAAGGTCAGATACACTGCTCTAGTTCCTCACACTTATCCCTGCTCTAAGGTCAGATACACTGCTCTAGTTCCTCACACTTATCCCTGCTCTAAGGTCAGATACACTGCTCTAGTTCCTCACACTTATCCCTGCTCTAAGGTCAGATACACTGCTCTAGTTCCTCACACTTATCCCTGCTCTAAGGTCAGATACACTGCTCTAGTTCCTCACACTTATCCCTGCTCTAAGGTCAGATACACTGCTCTAGTTCCTCACACTTATCCCTGCTCTAAGGTCAGATACACTGCTCTAGTTCCTCACACTTATCCCTGCTCTAAGGTCAGATACACTGCTCTAGTTCCTCACACTTATCCCTGCTCTAAGGTCAGATACACTGCTCTAGTTCCTCACACTTATCCCTGCTCTAAGGTCAGATACACTGCTCTAGTTCCTCACACTTATCCCTGCTCTAAGGTCAGATACACTGCTCTAGTTCCTCACACTTATCCCTGCTCTAAGGTCAGATACACTGCTCTAGTTCCTCACACTTATCCCTGCTCTAAGGTCAGATACACTGCTCTAGTTCCTCACACTTATCCCTGCTCTAAGGTCAGATACACTGCTCTAGTTCCTCACACTTATCCCTGCTCTAAGGTCAGATACACTGCTCTAGTTCCTCACACTTATCCCTGCTCTAAGGTCAGATACACTGCTCTAGTTCCTCACACTTATCCCTGCTCTAAGGTCAGATACACTGCTCTAGTTCCTCACACTTATCCCTGCTCTAAGGTCAGATACACTGCTCTAGTTCCTCACACTTATCCCTGCTCTAAGGTCAGATACACTGCTCTAGTTCCTCACACTTATCCCTGCTCTAAGGTCAGATACACTGCTCTAGTTCCTCACACTTATCCCTGCTCTAAGGTCAGATACACTGCTCTAGTTCCTCACACTTATCCCTGCTCTAAGGTCAGATACACTGCTCTAGTTCCTCACACTTATCCCTGCTCTAAGGTCAGATACACTGCTCTAGTTCCTCACACTTATCCCTGCTCTAAGGTCAGATACACTGCTCTAGTTCCTCACACTTATCCCTGCTCTAAGGTCAGATACACTGCTCTAGTTCCTCACACTTATCCCTGCTCTAAGGTCAGATACACTGCTCTAGTTCCTCACACTTATCCCTGCTCTAAGGTCAGATACACTGCTCTAGTTCCTCACACTTATCCCTGCTCTAAGGTCAGATACACTGCTCTAGTTCCTCACACTTATCCCTGCTCTAAGGTCAGATACACTGCTCTAGTTCCTCACACTTATCCCTGCTCTAAGGTCAGATACACTGCTCTAGTTCCTCACACTTATCCCTGCTCTAAGGTCAGATACACTGCTCTAGTTCCTCACACTTATCCCTGCTCTAAGGTCAGATACACTGCTCTAGTTCCTCACACTTATCCCTGCTCTAAG
Source organism: Limnodynastes dumerilii (assembly GCA_011038615.1). Lineage (NCBI taxonomy): Eukaryota > Metazoa > Chordata > Amphibia > Anura > Limnodynastidae > Limnodynastes > Limnodynastes dumerilii. The sequence continues at coordinate 40,487 of WWET01006233.1, forward strand.
GTCAGATACACTGCTCTAGTTCCTCACACTTATCCCTGCTCTAAGGTCAGATACACTGCTCTAGTTCCTCACACTTATCCCTGCTCTAAGGTCAGATACACTGCTCTAGTTCCTCACACTTATCCCTGCTCTAAGGTATATATGTCATTATGTGCTTTCACGTTTTGTCCTGTAGTTTATATGATGTATTCCTTATTATGGTTATTTATTCCTCATTTGTCTTCCTTCCTTTCTCATTCTTATAGTTGTCAGTTAATGGGGAGGGTTTTACGCAGCCAGAGCGGAGCATGCTGGGAATATAAAGACGTCAGGCTATAAGACAGGTCAACACACCGCTGGTGCTGTCACATGTCACCAGAGACGGCTCCTCCAGTTATAGAACAGGAAAGATCACAACATCCTCAGAAGTGCCCCCCCCTCCCCCCCGCATCATGTCCTGATATAAATATAATTGCTAACACCTCAGGCATTGCTAAACACATAATGTCTGACTATTAGACAGCTCAAAGCACACACTGACTGCTCCCTTCATGCACTACACTGGATAAAGACAAAGCTGGCTTGTGGAGCAGATACATTGTACAATGTGTAATAAGACATGTTGCTAAAGATAACAAGTTTCTGAATTTTCTGTGTATTTACTTTCTCTTAGGGAGAGGGAAATCCTGTATCTGTAACGTAATATATAAAACAAACCAGAAAATGATACAATATATTAAGGCCATAAAGACTTCCATCACATAATTAATAATAGGAATATTACAAGCTATATACAAAGGTTAATTTTCTTTAAACAGCAAATTAAGTGGCTTTAGATCATGCATTTTACAGCAAATGTTTGTTTCCAAAGCGGTTTTACCCCTGAAAATTATTATCTGCTTTATGAAAATATCTCTGGAGAGCAGACAAGTTTGGCTGACAAACACAGGTATTAGGCACGTTGGGGTAGATCCAGAATTACGTACGTTTATTCGCGTAGTGTATTTTCGTGTGCGCACATTCTATACACTCCCCTAGAAAAACCCCTTGAATGTACGTATTTTGTCAAGATCCGCTTTCCAAACCCTACCTTAACTTTTGCTAACGTAACCGCAGTGATCCGCACACGTACGTATGGGCAACGCGTATTTACGCAGCTAAGCACGCCCACTTTAAATACAAACCCCGCCTACATAACGTATTTCAGACGTATTTTGGACTCACGTAAATTTGGCACGCCCCCACACGTAAGTATTTACGTGACACATATGTGAATGGCCCATACGTTCACAATTACGCAACGTTACTGAGCGTATTTTCTATGGTGCGCATGCGCAGTACTTACCAAAAGGCGATTTTACGTCTCCGCCACGCGTAAATTCACTCACAAGCGTGTTCTGGATCTGGCCCATTGTGTTATTCGGCAGTGACCACAACATTCATCTATCACCCAATGCAAACAGCATCCAAGTGATCACCACCCAATACAGAGAGCATCCTAGTGACAACCAACCAATACAGAGAGCATCATAGAGACTACACCCCATAACGGGGAGCCTCTTAGTGACTTCCACCCAATACAGAGAGCATCCTAGTTACCACCAACCAATACAGAGAGCATCCAAGTGATCACCACCCAATACAGAGAGCATCCTAGTTACCACCACCCAATACAGAGAGCATCCTAGTGACAACCAACCAATACAGAGAGCATCATAGAAACTACCACCCAATACAGAGAGCATCCTAGTGACCTCCACCCAATACAGAGAGCATCCTAGTTACCAACAACCAATACAGAGAGCATCCTAGTGACAACCAACCAATACAGAGATCATCTTAGTGACCTCCACCCAATACAGAGAGCATCCTAGTGACCATTATACAATACAGAGAGCCTCCTAGTGACCATTATACAATACAGAGAGCCTCCTAGTGACCATTATACAATACAGAGAATTTTCTAGTGACCATTATACAATACAGAGAGATATACATGTGAACAAGAGGGTGGGGGGTTTGTCAGAAATGTGTGGAGGGGTTGCTTCACTTGTGGGGGAGGGGTAGATGGTTGGAGTAGCCTCCTATCTGTGTTGGAAGAGCAATATGGTGGAGCTTGTGATAAATATAGGGCTGTCAAATGAATTAGGGGCCTGTTGTGTCTAGGGTCAGGTAATTTTAAAAAATTGAAAAATTGGGTAGATTGGATGGGTCAAAGTCACTAGGGGGCTTATCCAGACCTACAGCCGCCGCCGTATACGTAAGAACGGAATTTCTGCGCATGCACCGGGCAGATGTTGCCCGGGGTAATCGATTTATTAGGGTGCCCTGGATAGGGCATCCGTAACTACGCAGGGGCGTACAACACTGTAACTACAGCGAAGGTAGGCGGAGGAGGGAGAGAAATTAGGACGTAATTACCCACCGTTACGTAGGCTGAAGTTAGGGTAGCCTTCAGTCTTCAGCCGGTGTAACAGTGTGTAATTACGCCGGCCACAGGGGGATGCACCAGAGCTACGATGGATGTACTTATGGACAGCGGCCCAGCATAGCTCTGGATCAGGCCCTAGGTTACTGGGACAATTCCCTATAGGTCTTATGGGCAATTTGCCCCTGGCAGAGAGAGAGATAGTGAGAAAGATGAGAGAGAGAGAGGAAGAGACAGTGGAAAAAAGAGACGAGCGAGAGAGAGAGAGGGAGTGGGAAGAGTAGAGACATAGGAGGAAGAGAGAGCAGAAGAGACAGGGGGAGGCAGAGAGAGAGAGTGTGAAAGAGAGAGACGGATAGTGAGAGAGAGAGAGAGAGTGAGAGAGAGTGAGAGAGAGAGAGAGTGAGAGAGAGAGTGAGAGTGAGAGAGGGAGAGAGAGAGAGTGAAAGTGAGAAAGGAGAGAGTGAGAGGAGTGAGAGTGAGAAAGGAGAGAGAGAGTGAGAGTGAGAGAGAGAGAGAGAGAGAGAGAGAGAGAGAGAGAGAGAGTGAGAAAGTAAGAGTGAGAAAGGAGAGAGAGAGAGAGTGAGAGAGAGAGTGAGAGAGAGGGAGAGAGAGTGAGAGAGAGAGTGTGAGAGAGAGGTATTTTTGTGCGTTTATTTTTACATTATTATTATGATTTTCTTATGGTCTGGCCCCTGGGTCTTCCTTGAGGCCTGATCACTCTGCATTCTGATCTATACACTCCCTGGCATTTCATGGTACTGTTGGTCTGCGTAGAATACAGTATAGTAAATATACCGGCGCTTTTACAGACTGAGGAGTTTGTGACTCTATTTCCTGCCTCTCACAGTTACATTATTGGCTCATCCTGGGTATAAATAGTGAAGAAATCGCTCCTGTCTCTCCGGATTACCAAAATATCAACACACAAAGGAAACTGCAGCCAAGGCTTGAATGTCAGTACAGGACTGGTGATTAATTACAAGGATTAATTAAATATGTCAGAGCTCTGAAAAAGCTTTAACATCGCAGCACGTCTCACTAATGAGGAATCTCAGAGCCAGCAGCTCTATCACAAGGGTTAAGGTTGATAATATCACGGGGTTGGCGACTCTCCCGGAATATCCGGGAGACTCCTGAAATTCGCCCGGTATCCCGGAAGAGACTGCAAATCTCCTGCAAGTCTTGCTCCACTGCCTGTCATTACAGCCATCCCTACTGTTATAAGTGAATGGGTGAGACTGGTGTAATATTCAGGAGCCTATGATAGAGTGTTAATGATGGACAGGGGATGGGCTTAATGATTCAATTTGCATAAATAGCGACTTAAGCTCCGCCCCCATACAGACATCTAATTCTACCCTCCGAGATCTCCTGGAGGGAAGGAATATGAATTAGACAACCCTGCAATATCAGTAGCCTTATATATCTGAGGATTGCCACAGCTGGTGTGACATGTGACCTTGAGAAGGGGTGGATTGATGGTTGAGAGGTCAAGTAAGATCCATTGCCTGTTTTTCAGCAGCCAATCAAAATGAAGGAGCTAACTGCATTGGGACAGTTAGCTCCTTCTGGATCCAGACTTAAGTAAGTGCGTGAAATTACTATGAGTACACAGTACTCATAGACAGCATAGTACATATATGAGTACATAGTAGTGATAGACAGCATAGTACATATATGAGCACATAGTAGTAATAGACAGCACAGTACATATATGAGTACATAGTAGTGATAGACAGCACAGTACATATATGAGTACATAGTAGCCATAGCCAGCATAGTACATATATGAGTACACAGTACTCATAGACAGCATAGTACATATATGAGTACATAGTAGTGATAGACAGCACAGTACATATATGAGTACATAGTAGTGATAGACAGCACAGTACATATATGAGTACATAGTAGTTATAAACAGCACAGTACATATATGAGTACATAGTAGTGATAGACAGCACAGTACATATATGAGTACATAGTAGTGATAGACAGCATAGTACATATATGAAAAAGGTCTCTAACAATGTGTCAGAATGCAGTTGTGAGGAACAGGCTCTTTCCACCAGCACCAAAGCCAGAAGACCATACAGCTAGGGGCTTGTGACAGCCACTAACCCTGCATCCACGGAAAACACTGTCAGTGGAAGGCAGCTTAAACAGTGGTCAGTACTCTGTGGTAGTCTGTGGCCACACTGCACACACGCCGGATAGAGGGGGCCGTGGACTTGCTATGGATCCTGGCTTCCCTTCGCCCCTGCATACAGCTATTATCATGGAAGAAAATGCCTGGAACACGTCTTATCTCAATCACTGCGATGTGTCAGTCTACAGGAAGACAGGTTCTTGTTTACAGTAAGGCTGGAATGCAGCTTGCTCTATACCGTGGCAGCTGATAATATGAGATTCATGACTTACAGCTACTCTCAGACATTAAGCCTTCATTTGGTAACCATCAGGAGATCACACGCACTTACTGCCGGCTATACAGAACTCTGCCTTCACCGGTTACCGCTGATAGATTGTGTATATACACCTATGCAGAGGAATGGGAAAAGGAACGGTGGCAGATGGATTAGGGATAAGTGCATGGCATCGGGGGTCACATAAACAGCATTAGAAGATGTAAAGAGAGGAAAACACTCCAGCGGTATCGTCAAATAAATATTCACACAGGCTGACGCAAGATAAAGTCTATCCGGGACGCCTTGAGGCAACTCATTTGTGGCTTCCTCAATAACACACACCCCCACCGGTGTCCAGGGGTGTTACCTACCTTGGTCCAGGTTCTCATAATCAACATGCTGCCCAGTCCCTCAAATACAAAATTTGGCCACAAACCCTTTAGGCAAAGTTGTTAACTCTCCCTGAATATCAGGGAGAATACCTGAAGAGCGGGTGATCTCCCTGACTCCCTGAAGAGCGGGTGAACTCCCTGACTCCCTGAAGAGCGGGTGATCTCCCTGACTCCCTGAAGAGCGAATGAACTCCCTGACTCCCTGAAGAGCGGGTGATCTCCCTGACTCCCTGAAGAGCAGGTGATCTCTCTGACTCCTGAAGAGTGGGTGATCTCCTCGACTCCCTGGAGTGCGTGATCTGCTTGACTCCCTGAAGAGTATGTGATCTCCTTGACTCCCTGAAGAGTGCATGATCTCCTTGACTCCCTGAAGAGCGGGTGATCTCCCTGAGTCCTTGAAGAGTGGGTGATCTCCTTGACTACCTGAAGAGTGAATGATCTGCTTGACTCCCTGAAGAGCGGGTGATCTTTCCGATTCCCTGAAGAGCGGGGGATCTCCCTGACTCCCTGAAGAGCGGGTGATCTCGCTGACTCCCTGAAGAGCGGGTGATCTTCCTGACTCCCTGAAGAGCAAGTGATCTCCCTGACTCCCTGAATAGCGGGTGATCTCCCTGACTCCCTGAAGAGCGGGTGATCTCTTTGACTACATGAAGAGTGCGTGATCTGCTTAACTACCTGAAGACTGCGTGATCTCCTTGACTCCCTGAACAGCGGGTGATCTCTCTGACTCCCTGAAGAGCGGGTGATCTCCCTGACTCCCTGAAGAGCGGGTGATCTCCCTGACTCCCTGAAGAGCAGGGGATCTCTAAAACTCACTGAAGTGTTGGTAATCTCCCTGATGCTAGTTCAGTTCCAGAAGTCATTGCAGTATGGTGACAGAATTTTGAAATTGTCTCCTATTTCCCTGCATTGAGGCCTATGGAGGCGGCCATTTTCCTGGAGGCCAAGATGTCATCAAAAGACTGACAGTTATCTAAGACAACATGACTTCAATAATGGAGACAGAAATGAAAAATACACTTTGGTCTCTTGTAATTCAGCTGCCGCGTCACCTATTTTTATCTTTTCTATAGAGATGAAGAAGTCAGCGGATCCTATTCACAGTCTCCACAATAACACTAAAAGGATTTATTCACTGACATAGTAATAATCAATAAATACTGATGCCGCCATTTTTATTGGGAAATAGTTTTCCTGACAGCGATAGACACACCCATGGGTGGAGCTAATCACAGGACACACCCCTTTGGTGCAGCGATATTGCTATGGCACTTTCCCTGATATTCATGCCTTTACGTCAGCTTTTAACTTCAGCCAAGACTGTTGGAAAGTCAGGACATCTATTTCACAGATTCCTCGCGGTTCCTCGCTGGGTTTTACACGCCATACAAGCCAACCTGGGTCGCCACGCTGCAGTTATTATCGTAAGCGACATTTCCTTCACATCTCTTCCCTCACTTGTTCAAGGTGAGGTGCTAAAATGACAGCGCTGGGAAACATTAGCAGATGGTAACAGCTCTGTTATCATAACAAAGCGATAATTTGCCAGTTGTGAAATAACTGGAAAACTTATTGTCAAAAATAATACAATAAAAACAGGTGAGACGCTGATAGTGTTCCACGCTCAGGATTATATGGAGCGGCAGAATCTGGAGAAAATATTGCAAACAGTCACTAAAAGGTCACTAAATGCTAAATTCCCAGATGTACAACGCCTTTAGTCTTCTACAAATGAAACAATTAGTAATACAGAGATGCGTGCTATTATACTGCTTTAGGGGACTACTACCACCGAGTGTGGGTCCCCTATTTCGAAAGGACTGTTCACTCCCAGCCAGTTCCGAACTAGATGGGATATCAATTGCTTATGCCTCAATGAGGCATAGCAATCGATCCCCGAAGCACCGAACATGGTGCTCCGCAAGTAAGTAATCTACCCCCAAGCCACTCCCTAACCCTAAGTCTCCCCCCCCCCCCTCCCCCCCACACCCCCCCCGAGAGGGTTACTCACCTCTCTGGTGGTCTGGTGACTGTGCTTCCGAATCGCATACTCTATCAGTCATAAAAAAAAATCTACAACGGCTCTCATTCGAAATAGAGACAGCCAAAAAGCAACTTAAGGCTGTCTCTATTTCATAATGAAGCCATCACAGCGGGGACTTGCAACGTAGTCGCACTGGTACAGAGATCTGCAGCGTGGACAGATAAGG